>JAFCMP010000169.1:0-124115 GCA_017506865.1 Tribonema minus
AGATGGGGGTGGAAAAATTACGGTAGATTCTGCGCCATTCAATCACGATTATGATAAGTATTCCCGCCCTCAGAAGCCAATACGGTCGTCACTTGAACTTCAATTTAACTTCATGTTTAAACTTGCCCAACAGTTATTTTGCTGAGCGGTTTGCGAGCATGTATTAATTCTTGCCCTATCCATTAGCATTGAATATTCTCCTCTTCATTTGCGGAGAGGACCCACTGCGAGCAGTCGAGTTACTGGTACGTGACAACGGACGGCGCATGGACGCGAACGGACGTGAAACTTGGTTTTTTGGAGGCTTTTTGTAAACTTGAAGTTTAGAAAACACACAGCATAAACAAAACTGGTCTGCTGCAGGTGCCTGTCAGGAGACCACTTGAGTGTTCAGGCAGACAACATGCAGCTTGAGGTCCAAAGGCGATGTCTGCAGATAAGTACTAACAGTAATGCGATTAAGGGTGTTTTTGACACAATATTATTCAACTTAAACAAAATTGTCAATGTGCACAACTTTGAATGGAGACCTGGTGACTTCATCCCTAGAAATTTATAAAGGCCCAAGGAGGCCGGGTTGCGTATAAATCGACAAGTTTGCTTCAAATTTGAAAGCAGCCTAGTCTGTACTGCGCCCTAGGAGTTTGGATACCGGCACTGTAACACCGTGACAGCCCAGCATTGCGCTCCCGCGTGCCACACTAGTGTAACGCCATATGATATTGCGGTCCGCCAACTCCCACGCCAAGGACATATACAGCTCAGTGAGGATCTGACGTTCGCAAGCGTGCCGCTAGCCCGGCCTTGGTTAGGGTACTACCGTCATGTCGCTATTTAAGCCGGCCGGTCACATCCGACTGATTCGGAGTCGCTGGCAAGGTTTGAGTACTCCTATCCACCTGAGTGACGTAGTCAGCTGAGCACTGTGCCCAAATAGCTACTAGTAAGCTTGGACGCTGTGCTGCAGCACAGCTCGGCATTTGCGCTCACATGCATGCATGCGCCATGATGCATGCGTTCCTGGATCCTCAGCTAACTCTTCAACTTGAAGTTATGCCAGTAACATGCTCAGAATGTGCGTGAGGATGTGCCGCTTAGCCTGCGCTTTGTGTTTTTAATGCCTGAGCACGATGCTGACTGCATTGCCAACTCTTCAACATGTCGCAGACAGCTCTGCTTGCCCAGCAGTCACGGTCCATCTACTACTAGTAGTTGAATGGCTGTCCACGTCCACGGTTTCGTTGTTCCGCCTGGAGACGCAGGATTAGCCAGCATGGGCAGAAGCAACGGCAGAAAGCAGCAGCGGCACCAGAGAGAGCAGCCAGCAAAGGCATTCTCTCATGACAAACAAGCCTTTACGGCGGCTGGACGCAATCAAGGCTGTCGGCGAGCCTACGCTACAGGAGGAGCACGGCGAACTGCTGCGGGCGGTGACGGTGCAGGAGGAGGCTCGTGGCGATGAGCTGCGCTTGCTGGCATCGATTGCGAGAGGAAAAGCTCAAGAGATGCACCAAATGCTGAACTCCATCACACAGTCGCTGGCACGCAAGTACGCGCAGGAACAGTATGGACTGCCTTACGTCGAGACTCTTGATGTTCGGTCCATTTACACTTTGGCGACATTTTTGACAGCGGAGGTCGGCAACAGCGGTTATTATGACGAGGACGTGTCGCTGGAAGAGCTCATGGTGATGAAGGCTGTGGAGACTGTGGTCGAGGAGCATGTGCCGGAGCGCCTACTGCAATGCATCGCCGCCAAGATTCAGGTAAGGCATGGCATCAAGTTGTGCCAGTTCATGTCGGTTTTTATGTGGTGTGCTAAGTTGTGACGTTGTGGCAGAGATCCAGGATTTCAGGAGTGGCGCACAATACAATTTGTCATTGTGTTTGCGTCAATCATTACATTGTTGAGCGGACCTCCGAGTCCGAACATGCACTCCTCGTCACCGCAGCCAACTTGAATGTGCTGTGCATTATCATCTACTGTGAGCACACCGCGTCAGTGACGATTCTACGCTGGGTGTGGCAATTGTTCCAGTGACCTGTAACATGTCATTTCTTGCAATGTGCTCGCACATGACAAGATGCAATCGCTGATGCACGCACCTACCTCGCTACAGTAGCACACGTCATGCTCTCTAGCATCATACGAATCAATTTTTTTTAAAAAAAGATTGTAGAGCTCTAGGTGACAAGGTGTGGTCAGCTGCAAGTGCTATTCAACAATGACCGTGGTCGCCGCTGCTGCACTCACTGACCACAAGTCAAACAGTGCCATCATGTCTAATAATTGCAGCACACTGAACATAGGTAGCAAGGTCTAGACCGTCACGTATTGCTGTGGTGTGTCGTCTACAAGTCTTAGCGTAGTACTATAGAATGTCACATCACCCGCACTGCGCAACATATGGTTTGGCGTTCTCTGCGACATTTGTTGAGCCATTGATGTAGGTAATCTGCAGAGCGTCAAACATACGTGCACAATCACCACTCACAGTGCATCATGGCTTCCATCATGATGGGAGAACCTCGTTGAACGCACTCCACTCAGCCAGCTTTCTCTGCAGACTTGTTGGTGCACACAACTGCCGTTGTCCCATGTTGTGTGTGATTGTATTGAGTCTTGGCTGCGCTGACTTGTTTCCACATTGCTGTGCTGTGGCTGCCCCTCCCTGCCTGTTGATGCCAGCAATCCCAGGATAACCCTGAGCTGACATGGTTTGACGATAATGACAAACTCAACCAGGAGACGCTTGGCAAGTTCATCGACGGCTGCGAGGACAATGCCTTGCGCGAGTCGCTGACACTGCTGCGCGATGTGCTGATCAAGGATGAGGAAGAACGTGCTGAGGTATGTTTGCAAGTAAACCATAGTAATTACTCACTGACTGCCTGGCTGTTCTGGCATGGTGTGCCAGTTAACAATTGATTTGGAAGTTCTGATAATCCACTTCCCATAACTCTTGGGTTAGGATTAGGGTTAGGATTAGGACTTTGTAGGGTTAGGGTTAGCCTACGTCCAGTGTTGTTAATCGCTGCACTCTAAGGCTCTCACTCCCGTGCTCCCCTGTGAGGACCCCGAATCCCGCTCACTCCCGGCATTACGGCTAGGTGTTGGAGTTATCAGAACACCTTGTACTTCAGCTTTATCAACTTCCATTGAACGCGCCAACAGTGAAATGGTAGTGGCGAGCGAGCTGGGGGGCGCGCGCGGGTGGAAGAGTTTTGAAAGCATGCCTCTAGAAGAGGAAAGGGCCTTGTCGAAGGTTTGCACCACGGCTGCAGGTGATTCTGATGGGCGGCTAGTGCATCTTCTGCGAGGACTCGTGCAGGAAAAAGCTGCATCGGCTGGCGATGCACATGACGAGAGCGGCAGGCAGCAAACAATGCAGCAGCAACCTGAAGGAAGACCTATCATCAGACGTTCAGAAGCTGGCAGACGAAGTGGTAGCAGCAGCCAAAAAGCGTCGCAAGCTGGTACGGACATGAGGAACGAATCAGCGCGCCGCAGCAGGCGGCAAAAAGCCGAATCAGCAGAGCGCGATGGGCCACTACATCGACGTGTCAGCAACTTGAACTTCACATTCAGATCGTTTGTGTCCTCCTTCACTTGCCGCCATCTGTAGTGCCGTATGTCCTTTTGGCTGCCATGCTGAGCTGGCCTAACCCTAACCTGAGTGTTAGCTGGTCTGCAGCTAGGGTTAGCTGTCAGTGATGTAAGCACCTCCCAGATCCTGCTCACTCCCTTGCTCACTCTCACTCCCTTTACTCACCGCTCTCCCGTGGTTAACAACACCCCCGTGGTTAACGACACTGCTGCCCAGCAGATACTCTGGAAGACTTCGCTTGATCATGTTGCTTCCACGAAGCAAGAAAGCGATAAACACACTTGCAGCAGTCAACAACACTTTCTGTGGTAGTCTGCATCATTCAGGACTCCTGCTGCAAGTAGTTGAACTTTTTCATGACGAGCCGTATGTGGTGGGGGATGGGGTCTACCACAACACAACAGCTACATGGCTCATCCTGTTGCCGAACTTCAACTGCAACAGGTATCAGTCATTTACCTACTGCTGACGTGCCCCTGCTATCATGATGCTGTTTGCAGGAGCTGATGGAATCTGGTGGTGCTGGCACCATGTGCCTGATGGCAGCAGCCCACCCTTCCCTGCATGTCAACTCCTCCAATAAAGGTTTCATTGTGCCACCCAAGAAACTGGAGTTCAACGTTGCAGGGCGCGCCATAGTTGCCTTTACCGGACAAATCTTGTCAATTGACATTGGTGAGATTGACCCAGAGCTGTCATTGAAGGAGGCTATCCAGCATATGGGGCTACGCCTGGGGGCTTACAAGTGGCTCATTATCACCTGCATGCCCAATCCTAGATCAGATGTGCACTTGGTTGGTCGCCTCTTTGTCAGCAAGTGCAATATGCCGGAGCATCGCGGTGACTGGGCGATCGTTCAAAAGCGTCAGCGCACACTAGCCTTCAAGAAATGGGGGTACCATCTGTACTTCCATATATTTTCCGGCTGAGTTCCTCTGAGTGGCCAAGCTATACATAAGGCTCGTCTTCATACGTGCCTTGGCCCGGGGCGAAGTAAAAGCGCACCTCAGAAATAACCATTCATAACTCATGTAACTTGCAGTTCCACTGGCAGACTGCCCACCTGCTGCCTGAGCCAGTCGTTAACCTGCATGGTCGCATCTTTGTTGATGAGAACGGCCTGCGGGAGGGGGATAGCGGGGGGCTAGCTTGACGATAGCCTGCTCATGCTGGCCTGGGAGGAGTGGGGGTACGTCATTGATCAGGAAGTATTTTAGGCATAAGCATGCAACAGGCCTGTGTTTGAGTCACCGGAGGGGGCAAGTACACTTGTAAACATGTGAATACTTTGTGGACACGTGATGATACACACACATGCGCGGGCGCACGCGCACATCCAGCACAACATCTGTTGCATTGATGCCCGCCCATAGCCTGTTGCCGTGGACCTGCTGATCTCGGTGCAAAGTTGATTGTTCATCAAAGTTCATGAATGTCCAGGAGAGCACCTTTTCGTCTCTCCTTGTTGTGCTGTATGTGCGCGCGCGCCCGTGCATGTGTGTGTAATCTTATCACGTGTCCACAAAGCATTCACATGTTTACAAGTGTACATGCTCAGCCCCCGTGACACAGGCCTGTTACATGCTTATGCTGCTTCAAATACTTCCTGTTCAATTATGCATCCCCACTCCTTCCTGGCCAGTATAAGCAGGCTATCGTCAAGGTCCCCGCTATCCCCCTCCCGCAGGCCTTCCTTAGCGACAAAAGATGCGACCATGCAGGTTCATTGTTGGCTCAGGAAGCACGCAGGTTGTGATCAGCCAGCTGAGGGCCCCTAAGCGTAGGCCAAGCTGCTGCACAGCCTGCATTGACCTCAACGACTCACCGGCTTCAATCGTCACATGCGTCCACTTACTCGATGACGACCTGCATTCGACCCACCATGTCAAACTCAAGAACCTCAGGTGGACAATAATGCGCGCCGCTGTTGGCAGAGGCGACGGCCAAGGGAGCAGCGAAAGCTACATCGGTGCACTTCATGTTTGCTGGTGTAGTGTTGGTGCTGGGTAGGTGTTGCTAGAGTGAGCGCACATGTTCCGAGATCCATCCAGAGGAGCGCGCGCTCCGGCCCGGTTGTTGAAGTAGAGTTCTTGAACTTTTTGAACATTTCATCGTCTAGGAGGGAATTGAACCCGTGACCTCCTGCTACCTTTTTGAATTCGCTTTTCTCATCCAGGCAGCGCGAAGGGTGTGATGCGGCCAGAAGGCACTCACTTTCTGTGCCGCGTGATGCTTGAGCAGCAGACGGCAGAGTGTTCTGTGTTGGAAACATGACTCCATGCTTTCTACGGAAGGGGGAAAATGTAGTTGAAAGCGTTGAGCTGAGAGCATATGCTCCTGCGCTCAAATACACAATTGAGCTGGGTCATCAAGAAGTATGCACTAGTTTGTGCCTGACACGTGCTCCCGTCAGAAACTGAACTGAGTACCTACCCGCCTGCAGGAGGGCTCCAGAAGTGCGCCTTACACGCTTTGTCAGGGAAGATGAAGTATGATGGAGTATGTAGATGAGGATGGGGAAATGCTTGCCATCCCTCGATAGCAACTAGCAGATCTCTGCAATTTCGCAACGAACGCGTTTGGCTCGGGAGCAACAACTGGGCCAATGAGCTCCACCATACCATCAGCCTGTACACATACCACATTGCCACAAGTACGTATGGACTTGTATTTATAAAGGCCCAAGGGAGGCCGGGTTGCCTATGCAATCGAAAAGCTTGCGTCAACGCAGCAGCCTAGTCTGCGCTGTGCCCTAGGAGTTTGGATACCGGCGCCGCAACACAGCCCAGCATTCGCGCTCCACGTGTGTATGCCATGACGCGCTCCGCCAACTCCCGCGCCAGCGATATGCTCAGCTCAATGTGGATCTGACGCTTAGCTAACCCGGCCTTGCGTAACACATCTGCCTTCCCCCCCCCTGAGCACAGTGCTGAGTGCATTGCCAACTCCTTAACAAAAAGGCTTGTCTGCTTGCCCAGCCGTCCGTACGACTCCTGCACGAATGGCACAAAAGCCCAAGATGACGTCAAGGTGCCGGTGTGGTGCTTGACCTTCGCGTCCTCCCCCACCCCAGCAGCATAGCCGTCCGTGTTCGAGGCATTTGTTTTGCCTGTCAGGTACGAGCTCGCTGTGGGTGCGCGCACACTTGTGTCTAGCACTATTCCCTTGTTACGGTATGCACTGCTAAAGTGCAGACACCCTGGGTCAATGACTGTGTCCGCCCGATACCCCGGTACCTTGAAGACGCTAGCGTCCTCATTGCGGACAATAGAGACATGGTGCTGTCTCAAGATGCGCTGTAGGCACCGCTTTTGGGCAGTGTGTGTCGCGTTGTGCCCCCGTATGTGCTGGCTGGGGCAGCTGATCGCATGCGTGGAGGTGGGGCTCACGTCACTGCACCGCCATGGGCACACCTCGCCCTGTATGCCCCACCCGTCTATAAAGATCGCAACCATAATCATCGTGGCTGCTGCCATACTGGACATGGGCGCCGCACCCGGGCGGTCATTGGCAGCGGGTGGCACGCTCATCCACGCCATTGCCCCGGACGCACGCTGGCTGCGCAGCTGCGCCAGGACCCGCGCGCTAGCCTGTTGGCGGCGGCGGCTGGTGTCACGCAAGTCACCAATAAGTGTAGCCTGCGTCGGCTTGCCCACGGCACCAGCCGAGGCAGCCTCTAGGTCCTCCACCAGGCAGTCCTCGTATTGACGTCGAAGAACATTTGAAAGGCCGGCTTGTAGTCCGTGCGTGAAGTGACCGCGCCGGCGGCGGGGCACTACCTTTCTGCAGATCTCGTCAGCATAGGCCTCCCAGTCGTCGTCGTCGTCCTCCTGCCCGCCGCTGCAGCTGCTTTCTTCCGCGCTAGTTTGTGTTTTAGCGGGCGTGGAAGAGGCAGCCGCGGCAGCGGCTTGAGGGCCAGGTACGGTCGCCGCCGCAGCGGCCGCCTCGGCGCCAGGCACAATGCCGTGGGTGTGTGGGGCTGGCTCAGTGGTCCCCGTCTCCGTGACGGCAGTTGCGGCGTAGATCGCTTGCACCGCAGTGGGGAGCGTCGACGCTGCGGCCGTTGTATCCGCTGCCCACCGTAGCAACGATGCTGGGAGCTGCTCGGCCACAGCTGTGCGTGATTTTTCGCCGCCATCAGCTGTCAGCGCTCGCGTAGAGCGTCGCACGGCCTCGATGATTGGCGGCAGTCCCTGGTCCTCGCGTATTGCGCATGAGTGCTGCGCGAACCAGGTGACTGCGCCGTGTTCGTCAGTGCCGAGCCTCAGGGCCCCTGCTGCCACAGTGGCATGAATTATTGCAGGCCGCAGTGTTGTGCATGCCTGGGCCGTGTATGCGGCTGGTGCCAGTAGCCCCAAAAGCGGCATGCCCAGACCGCCTCGTCGCTCCGGCAACCGTGACGCCCGCAGTGGCACTGCGATGTCCGTGAGTTCTGGCGGGCCCAAGCGCGGCAATACCAGCACGCTGCCACTGCTGGCTACCTCATTGTCACCAGCAGTGCAGGCGGCCAGCAGGTGTGACTTCATGACTGCCGCGGTAGCGCAGCCGTGCAGGTGCAGCATGCGTTCAAGCGTCCATGCACAGAACCCGTCAAATGCGTGCAGCCATGTCTCACTCAAAGCCGTGTCAACGACCCGAGCTAAGAAGCCCATGCGCTTTGTCAGTGACCTGCGCAGAATGAATTGTGCTGCCTGTAGGTGATGCCGCGCCATCCCAGCTAGCTGCCACGACAATCGCCATGTCCCTGCGTCAACAAGATGCTTGCTCATGGCAGCATGCACATAGGCTGGGTGCCCTACCGGTACCCCGACCGACGTAAAGCCCTGACTGGATTCTGGCATGGTGGCGTCCACAAACGGTATGTCAAGGGCGCGCAGGCGTGCTCTGGCCGCTTCATCAAACACTGTGCCGCGCATGGCAATGGCCAGCGACTTGTCTGGTCGAACGCGTAGGCCCCCTGCCGCAAGCCGACGGATCACCTCTGCCACCCCAGCGGCCGCTGCATCGTCGAAGTAGGCAGCTTGCAGCACGTTGAGGTCATCCAGGAAAGCGCAGTGCGGGGCTGGCGGTTCCGCTGTGCTGTGGCCGTAGGCCGGCATACTGCCGGGCGTCGCACTCACTCCATCAGGGTAGAAGAGTAGGAATGCCGCTGCCACTGCAAAGTACAGCGGCCCTAGAGGGTCCCCTTGCTGGCACCCTAGGTGGGAGCAGATAATGCGAGCTTCACCGTTCACCTCCACTCGCATCTCTGGGGCAGTGTCACCACAGTATACGGACTCAAAGTGCGGGAGCAGCTCCGGACAGAAGAGCATAAGTCCCCGCACAATGGCGGCGCGATCCACACTGTTAAATGCGTTCTCACAGTCCAGCTGGATTGTGGTGCCATACAGCTCGTGCCACACGCGCGCGCGCGCTGCCACATGCTCGACGCCAGACCGGTATCCTACGCCAAACTGCGACATGGAGGCCAGCAGCCCCGATATTTTGCCCTTGACACCCCGTGCCGCTGTGGACCCGAGGAGTCTGCGCCAGACACTGGAGCAGGCGATCGGACGCCGCTTCTGTCCTATGCCTGAGAGGGCCGCGGCGCGGAGAAGCCGTTGCGATTGCTCCGGCAGCAGTTCGGGCTCAACAAGCAGCGTCGTGAACACCTTGGCCAGGTGATGGGCGAATGCCGGTTCCATCACATCCGATTCTGAATCACCAGCTAGTCCTGGCGAGGCACTGCCCACGGGGCGGGTGGCTGCTTTCACTGGTGCACCAGGCCCAGCGGCCATCAAGAGGTGTTCATAGCGTAGGCCGTCCAGCCCTCCTGCCTTCCCCGCCCCTGCTGCGGACAAGGTCGACAGTATGTCTGTCGCCTCCACCTCGAGGCGCCGTCCGGCTGCGCTGGCAGCATCCTCAGGCCTATCGCTGCGATCATGCGCCTGACCCGATTCGAAGACGGGACTGCCGCTGCCAGCGGGCCCGGCGGTCGTTGCCACCCCTGCGCCGTGCAAGCAGTGCCGCCGGGCGTCGCGTACCAGGCCGCGCACTTGCTCCATTGGCGTATCGACTACCCCGGGCCGGGTGCCAGTTTCAGGGTGCTTTGCTGCCAGCACCTGTGCCGTGACCTCGTCTGCTGGGGCGCATGCTTCACGCGCCTCTAGTCGTGCGGCAGCCAGGCCTACCCCCCGTCGCTTGCCTGAGAGGGCAGCGCATGCTGTTTGCTGCCTGGAGTCAGCCTCCGTCCAGTCGGCATCGAAGTTCGTTTGTGCCGACGCCGTAGCTGCGTTGTTTGGTTTGGGGGCCCGCAGCGCCGCTGCTGCTGACAGCGTCTTTCTCAGTAGCTCCGCA
The DNA here is from genome assembly GCA_017506865.1 of Tribonema minus. Classification (NCBI taxonomy): domain Eukaryota; class Xanthophyceae; order Tribonematales; family Tribonemataceae; genus Tribonema; species Tribonema minus. The sequence continues at coordinate 9,945 of JAFCMP010000169.1, forward strand.
AAGTCGCCAGACAGCAACGCTGCCAGCCGGGCCGCAGGCGGCATACCGGTTCCCTCCGGTTGCCTACCAAAGGCCATTGCTGCTAGCAGGTGCAGCAGCCTGTAGCCGCGCTGCACTAGAGTCTGAGAAACCTGATGAGCAAACGCCCCGGCACCATGGTGGAGGCGCACCCGTGCCGCCTCACGTGCACTGTCTGTGGCGTCCGCCAGTAGTCGTGTGGCGTGCTCCACTAGCCGTGCCCACTGGGTGCACTGCAGCTGAGTGCGGAAGGGGTTGGCAGTCGTGGTGAACCGTAGCAGCAGTAGATCCGCCTCATTGGTCTGGTCAAGTGCGTGGACGACCGAGGGCGTCGAGAGGTCCCAAGCCAGGGATGCTCGTGACTGGGGCTTTGAGGGCCTGCCACTGGTGGTGGTGGTCGGGGGGGGCGGTGACGCGGCATCGTCCGGCGGGTCCAAGTCCATGTCCGCCCATCCCACGGCCGTCCCGTGGGGGGGGCTGCTGTCCTGCAGCCTTAGGCTGTTAGACTGAGTGCGGCTGCCGGCGCTGCCAGGCGGTGCTGCAGCAGCTGCCGTTCGGCGCCGGCGTTGCGCGCCGGTTGCCGTGGCCGCCGGGCGTTTCTTGCTGGACTTTGAGTTGGCAGCGCCACTAGCCGGCACCGCCGGTGGCTTTGGAGGTGTCGCTGCGGCAGCCCCCGCCGCCGCGGCCGCGCCGTCGCTACCCGCACCCCCGCCCTCGGACTGGCCCGGGGGTACTGCCGGGCGTGCGCGCGTGGGGGCGCTTCCATTCCGTCGACACGTGTGGCATGGCGAGGTCAGCGCGCATTGCCTCTGCCCCGCGCTGGCTGACATATGGACCAGACCGCAGGCACCTGTGCATGCACTCAGCTTCCTTACCGCCCGTAGGAAGTCTTCTGCCGTGCAACCATACATGGTGCTCATCTCCTGCACACGCTTGGCATGGTGTGCCCCAGTGTTGCAGGTACTGCTGCCTGAAGGGGCACGGTCACCGGATGGGTCGTGATCAACCTGCTGCCGGATGCCCTTGGCGTATGCTGCCGCCAGATTTTGCTGACAGTGTGATGTGCTCGCCTCAGGGTTCAGCATCGACCTCGTGCAGCTACCACCGTTGAAGTGGGCCACTACCGGTGCCATGCGGCTCGCAGCTGACAGTTTGCCTCGCTGTTTGCTGTCCTCTTTCTGACCAAGCTTCCAAAATGCCAGTGTGCATAAAGGACACCTCAGTGGCTCAGGCTGCTGTGGCAACTGCAGCGCAGTACGGGGCTGTGTCCGACTCGGAGCCGTGATGTGGGTGCTGTTAGCTTGAGTGGTCGCCGACGCTGTCATAGTGGTTGGCAAGGGCGGAGCTGCCGCAGGGGCGACAAGCAGTTCAAAGTGTCCCACATTTGTATATAGCCCAGGCGGCGTCCACAGCACATCCAGATGGCAGTCAGGCTGAGCTGGAGTTGCCGGTGCGAATACCGCTGGCAGCCCCATCAGTTGTGCCAGCACCAGCCCTGTTGATTTTTGCGTGCTGCCAGTGGCCTGAGGCTCGGCCTGCCACACCGTCACCGAGACCGCGTAGACCGCTGCAACAATGGCCCACACAGACAAACCGAGGGGCCGTCCCCACACGCCCTCTTCCTGTAGGCGTTGCAGCAGGAGCGTGTGCCCGCTGTCCGCGCTGTCCGTTTCATTTGTGCCGTACTCGATTGCGAGGCAGCGAGCGCGTGTCCCGTACGTGTCGAATTGTTCACGTGTACACGCAGGTTGGGCTGCTGCATGCGCGGTCAGTTGACGCATCGATGACATGCTGGCCCCTTGTTTGCCCGCCCCCTGCGTGACGTATGCCACCATCCCGTCCAGCAGTGCCTCTCGCATGGCAATCACCAGTGCTGGGGCCGGCAGTCCGTGCTCAACTGCGACGCTGTCTATGCCGTGTAGAGCTGTATGAATCAGGCAGTTGCCGTTGCCCACGTTGCTCACGGGGCGAAGCTCCCCACCACGTGCTAGCGTCGCTGTGTTTTCCCCAAGCGCCTGTTTGTGGAGTGCCTGCAGGCCCGTGTGCCAAGTGGAAAAACCATAGTTGGTGGCTTTTGCCAGCGCGTCTTGCTGCTCCTCCACGGTGACTGTATGGCACACGGTTGAGGGTATCCGGGTCGCCACCGTCACGGTGGTGACCTTCGCCGGCCCGGATATTGGTGCTGAGGGGGCAGAGGCACCGCCCCTCGGCGGTGTGGTGGCTGGTGCCAGGGGTGCACGAGAATTGTCGCACTGGGCCTGTCGCTCCTGCGTCCGCCGTCTGTGTTTACCTCTGCGTCGACTGCGCTTTCCACTGGCAACCATAGCCGTGACAGGTGCTGTCTCGGTCATTGTTGCGTGGGTGCTGTTATCACCAGCCTGCGTTACGTCTGACTCACCACGTTTCCCGGCTGGCTGGCGAGGCGACCTGGCAACGACCGGTTCCCTAAGGGAGAGTTGGTCAAACACCGTTGCCAGGTCATTACCTTCTTCTCGGAGGGAGAGCAAGCTGAACGTGACCGTCAGGTCATGCATCTGACTCACCAGCGGTGCGCAGGAAGTCCGGCCCAGCCACAAGTACTGTGTACTGGACCCCGAGATGCCATTTGCCGGCGGCGGCGTTTGAGTGGTTGTCGTTGCGACACTTTAGACTGTCATATGACATGTAGATTCCTTACAGCTAGATGCCAATCATCTGGGCGTTTTCGCGCCCTGAGCGAGAATTAATAAAAAGTACTGTGTACTGTTCTGGTCATTATGATCAGAATTGCTACAAACTTGCCACTTTGGCAATAGGGTCATTTGGCAGCATCGGGGAGCAGGGGCGGAAGCTGCTGGAGGCTGTGGCAACGGAGTATGCCAGCAGGACGATATATGGGGTTCGGCCAGCAGGATGTCAGTGCCCGGAGGAGCGCGCCCTAAAGCTCTCAAGGGCATCGCCCTGGCGCGCTTACGCTCGGCACTGTCGGCAGCGCTCCACATGGCGTACTCTGGCCGTGTCATGACTAGGGTTGGCACGTGCGTAGATAGTATATATACGGTATATTGGTACATACGCGTATATATACGCGTAGACGCCGAAACGGGGCGTATATTCGCGTATACGCTTTTGCACCGCTGTGGTGCTCACGAGCGCTGCCCGTGGCCCAGCGCATGCCAAGGGTAAGGTGGCTAGGGCTATCTGGGGGCCAGAAGCGGAAAGGCAGGGCTGAGCGGTGGTCTCAAGCCACAGAAGGCGCCTGCACAGCCTGAACTTGGCAATTCAGTGGCTCAGGCAGCTTCGCACCTGGCCAGCAGAGCCTGCATGAGCCTTCACGGCTTGTTCTGTCGGTGATGTGGAAGAGGACGATGGGAAGGGAGTCGCTGCACATGCTGACAGACACGCTGCCCTCTGACGAGGCGCAGCTTTTCAGCGGCACCATGCGGTCGGCGCACTCAGGCCGTAACCAAGCTTCTTTTGGCATTTCGGCCAACTTCAAGAAAATCCTACACTTCAAGTGTTGCTCTGATGACACTTTATGAAGGCAATTATTTCTAGTGTCTGCATGTCTGTAATCAGCACCCTGAGCCCGTTCGAATGCACCTGGTTTCAGAGAAATCTAAAGACGACAAGTCGTCGTAGCGAGATTTGGCTTTGTCAGATACGCTAATATACGCAGTATATACGTATTGTACGCCAAAAATACGTATATATGCGGGTATGCAAAATCCAAATATACGCAATGTGCCAACCCTAGTCATGACACACATGGCAGAATCCAGGGGGGGGGGGCACATGGAGGAGGACGTAGGGGAGGACCCCGAGATGCCATTTGGCGGCGGCGGCGTTTGAGTGGTTGTCGTTGCGACACTTTCCAGACTGTCATACGACATGTAGATTCCTTACAGCTAGATGCCAATCATCTGGGCTTTTTCGCGCCCTAAGCGAGAATTAATAAAAAGTACTGTGGGTCGCTGTCTCACTCCAAGCCTTCAGCGACACCTTCATAATATCAGCCTTGGCATAGTGACATGGAGTTCATGGCAGGCAGTCGCGCATCCTGCAGATGTTGAAGTCCCTGCAGAAGACCACCCGACAGGTGAGTCACCACATGCAGTAGACTGGCAAGTCACCACATGCAGTAACATTTGCTCCCTGGCGCAGCAGGGCGCGCATTCTGCAAATGTTAAAGTCCCTGCAGAAGACCACGCGACAGGCGAGTCGAGTCACCTCTTGCAGTAGACTGGCAAGTCACCACATGCAGTAACATTGGTCCTGGCGCAGGCGCGTATCGGCAGTTGTTGAAGTCCCCAACCATTCATCAGCATCGATGACCTTGACCAGCGCTCAACAGCTTCAACTCCAACTGCAAGAGTCACCAATATGGCAACACCACACCGCACGCGTGTCGTCAAGCTCACGTGCTCTGCCACCGCTGTTCTGATGCCAGGAGGATGACATGGATGAGGAATAAACCACAAGAAAAGAAAAGGAAGAACAGACGAACACCACACAAGAATGGCCTGTGGCAATCGCTTCAGTTCAGGCTGCAGTGGGACACACCGGTGCAGCGGGCAAGACTAGCGTTTTGCACATTACTGCAGACCTTGTAGTGCCAGCCCTGGCAATGTGGGCTATGTAGTCTGGCGACTTTGACATCAGAGCACGAGGCACGGGAGGGCCGCAAGGTATGTGCCACTGGCACTGCAGTCTGGCAGAATGCATCAATTGCCAGGGTTGCCTGTGTGCGCCACGTGCTAGACGCCATGAGCGTCAATGCGTGTGCAGCGATGCGCATGGGCGCCGCCACGTAGGCATCACGCCGTTCGCCTGTCGCTCTGCTGGTGTGTTAGGTGTCCTGTTGCCATTAGGGGCGCTTTGCTTGGGCACCATGAGTGTCGCTTTGGGTGCAGTTCTCAGCTGATGACGTGGCCTACCTGGCGCACGAGATATTTGCCAGGCTGGCCCAAACATGGCGTTCGGCTTTTTTACTGCACGACGGGCATCGCATGCAAGATACACCTGGAAAGCTGCTGATTTACAAAGCCACTAGGCATGGGCAACAAGCACAAGTCTATGAGCACAACCGCGCCCTGCTGCATTGACACAACCACGCATCACACAACTGACGGCACAGGGTCATAGCAGCGATTTGTCAAGCTGTTTCTTCCATGTTCCATTCTCTGTTCCCTCTTCTGTGTGTCTGTTGTCTGCCGTGAAATGCATAGAGGGCCAAAAAGCGGGAAAAACACATGCAAGGGCATCTCGCCCAAAAACCCACCAACCGATCGTCTCCCCCCCCCCCTCCCCTTCCCCCCGCATTTCAAAAGGCATCTGTGTGCCCCATCGCTTGCTCTGGCGCCAACGCTCGTGAATGCCAACTACACAATGGACTACCGCTGCCGGCGCATCGGCCGCTGCCTGCACTCCAAGTTGAGGTTCATGCCGACCAGTGTGCCGCAGCTGTGAAACGCTACCCGAAAGAAAAACAAGGAACCCACGAGCCAAGGCACTTCCGGCATGCGCGCTAGTGGCGACGCACGCGATACGTACCGCCGCCGCCGCTGCGCGCATAGAGCACACACTGTACTTCAACAAGCCCTCCCTCATCTGCACGTGTGCGTGTGCGTAACCCCACCCCGCAAGCCAGGGCATGGCTGCTCTGCTGTTGCGGAAGCAGCGAATGCACGCCTGGCACATGCCGCTGCACACAGACACAGAACGTCAACCGCCCCCCCCCCCGTGGTAAGTTCAACAGCAGCGCACTCCCACGCCCCCCCTCTCCCCTCTCCCCAACAGTACCCAATGTCAAGCTATGATGGCCGATCGTCTAGAGGCCCCTCAACACCTACACGCCGCGCGTAGCGACCTCCGCAGCATCCGTCTGCAGCTGCTCATAGCTGTGCGGGTCGGGCTTCGCAAAGTTCTTGAGGCCCTCTGCGAGCGCGCGCGGCGTGCCAAACAGCGGTTCGCGCGGCTCGCTGGCCCTGCGAAGCTCGCTCGGAGGCTGCGCGGAGTTCAAGTTGCGGTTGAGGTTGTGGTTGACGGAGCGCTGCCGCTGCCAGTGCGCGGCGCCGGCGACTGCCATGCCGGCGGCGACGGCCACCGCCGCTATCATCGCCAGCAGCGAAGGGAGCGCAGCTGCAGGGGCAAGGACGTACAAGCGGACAGCGCGACAGCAGATGGCTTGAGACGTAGGTTGGCTGAGGCAAATGGCAGCGCTGTGCTTAGGAGGAAGCTGTGTGTTTGTAGTTTATGCTCCACGCTATCATCGCCAGCAGCGACGGAAGCGCAGCTGCGGGGCAACGACACGCAAGTGGAAAGCGTGACAGCAGCAGCAGCAGATTTTCTTAGGTGTAGGTAGACTGAGACAAATGGCATCGTTGTACTTGGAAGTAGTTGGTATTTGGGAGTTGGTGCTCAACGCTGTCATCGCCAGCAGCGACGGGAGCGCAGCTGCGGGACAAGGACGCGCAAGCGGAGAGCGTGACAGCATATTTCCTGAAGTGTAGGTGGAGAAATGATGGCACCACAGGTGAAGATGCACTGCACTAGCAGCAAGCACTTCACAGCCAATGCCTTGTATAGCTGGGCAGTGTTGGCCACTGGCCATGCTAGTGGGCACAGCAATTGCGTCAAACAGTAGCAAGCACACACAGTAGTAGGATGTGTGGACTGGAAGTGCATCACAGTGTTGGCGGCATGCGCACGACAACATCAGCAAGTGGTCTCGCTGGGGGGGACAGCGATTGTAATTGCTGTCCATTGCGACCTCCAGGGACGGGAGATGGCCAACACATGGTGAGAGCCGCCCATGACTCAACAATAACAGCAGTCCTCAATGCATCACTGGTGCGATGCCATCACAAATGCACACACATCGGGATGAACTGCCTTCAACGGTACCTGCCAGCATTGAGCAACCATGAGGCACAATGTGCATTCGCTGCCTGTACACCAATCACCAACTTCAAGTGTGACGTGACGCACCCGTGGCATCAGCCTGTGAGTCGCCACCAGTGCTGGCACCGCCTGCAACTGCTGTGTCGATCAGGTCGTTGCTGGTGCTGCCGTTGCTGCCTTGCCTGCATTTCACAACATCAGGTGATGTCAAGCACTTATCAATAGCTGCCGGAACCTGGCAACCTCATGCAAGACTCGGCTGATGCGTCACCAGCTGTTTCGCACATCGCTCACACTGTGAAAGTCGCATCTCAGGGCGAGACTTGTGAATGAACGATCAAACACAGTCAAGTTTCAGCAATCCCTAACTCCAACCCTAGCCCGGAGACACTAAAGCATATCATGCAGCCAGCAGCAGATGTCAACATGCTACCATACAGCACCAGCTTCGGCCAGCATCAACAACTGCAACTACCTCTGCAAGTACCTCAAAGTGAATGAAAAGTGAATGAAAACGGATGGAGCAGAGCTCAGCACATGTTGAGGTTGGTCCTTGGTGAGCACTGACGTGCCCACTTCAGACAGGTTTGCATCGTGTTCCTAATTCACTTCGTTCTGTAGCATCACATGCTCTCATGAGTTGTGTCTGCTTGGCTGCTTGGTTGTCGATCTCTGACACGGTGGTGGCGCTATGCGCTGTCAAAAACATTACTGCATCAATGTTGCGTATGTATATAGGGTTAACGAAAAACGAATCAAAAAATCGTAGAGCCTAGGTGACAAGGGATGGTCAGCCGCAAGTGCCTTAACATTATATTAGCGGCTGCAGAGACAACAGACCCCAACAGGCAGTACTTCCACTGGATCCAACCACTGCATTTACAGTGTGATCACCTTCCCACGCTGTTGCTTTGTCGATAGTATGCTGCGACACCAAAATCGCTTCAACTCGTCAACAGAGAAGACAGGTACCCATCAAAGTCATTAAAATTCACCAGCGGCTTGTGCATCTGCAGCCATGACCACGCTGCAAGCAAACTACAATCAGTGACTCAAATCTGCACCCTTGGCAAGCTAACTCGGCAGCAGGCAAAAATCCAGCAAAACTTCAAACAACGAACCACCTCTGCATTCTGAAAGGCGTGCTGTACAAGGAAGCTTTACAAGTTCATCAAAATCTTCAACCAGTGACTCACCTCTGTACCCTGACGAGCTTGCTGTACCAAGCAGCAGAGGCCTTTGGGTAGCGCTGCTGTGTCGGATAGTCGACGTAGCTGCACATTACAACACATAGCAATCACCATTGCTTCAGCTACTGGTCAAGTTCGCTACTGCTTCAGCTGCTGGTCTAAATGGAGCATGCTAATAAGAGTGAATCAGATGAGCTCAGGCGGGCAGCACAAAACTAACCCTAGCCCTAGCCCTAACCCCCTTTCACACGACTCATCGCTGTATCAGATCGACATAGCTGCGCATCACAACACATAGCATTCGCCATTGTGCCAGCTACTGCTCGATAGCGTGCAAATCACCACACGTAGCATTCAGCGTTGCTTCAGCCACTGCGCAATAGCTTGCAGACCACAACACGTAGCATTCGCCATAGCTTCAGCAACTGCTCAATAGCATGCTAGTGTAATTGGACAATACTTCGAAGTATGAAATTCAGGCAGATGCCACCCTTCTTTCCGCGCGAATCTGGACACTGAAAACTACAGTAAATAAGGTGACTATGAACGCAAGGCGATTATGCCATGAACACTTGCGAGACGCCAAGACCTGTTGAGGTGGCAGTTTGTCAATGCCATGTTGGCGGGTCATGTCGATGTACGCAAGTTCAAAGCAAAAGCAAGCACATTGTATGAATTAGGTCCACATCGCTGGACCAGTTGCAAGCCTCCTGGACCACTTACAGTATGTTTACAACACATCACTGATAGAAATGCAGAATATTCATTGGAGTACATACCTCGAACTGTGACTTCACAACTCCAAAAAAGGTACATCGTTATCACTACACAAGTCAAAAGCGCTTGCTGTAGCATATCACTGATGCAGAAGTAGTATGTAAAGATCACTCCAAGTGCAAAGCAAGTACATGGTGGTCACTCACACAAAGTACAAGAATACCCGTGCAAACAATGTATGTAATGTTGACTTCACAAGTCCGAAGAGCTTGCTGTAGTCATGCAAATGCAGTATACACGAAGTACATGAACTTGACTTCAAGCCCAAACCAAGTACATCGTAGTCACTGACACAAGTCCAAAGCGCTTGCTGTACATAGCATGTTACTGATGCAAATGCAGTACTTCAAGGTATATAAAGATGACTTCACAAGGTACAGCATGGTCACTTACACAAGTCCAAAGCGCTTGCTGTACATAGCAGGTTACTGATGCAGATGCAGTACTTCAAGGTACTTATATATAAAGATGAGTTCACAAGGTACAGCATGGTCACTTACACAAGTCCAAAGCGCTTGCTGTAGCCATCCGCCCACTCTGCACAAACACCAGGCACAGCAGGAAAACCATCGGCATCAATGTCTAAGCCTTGAAACGTCTTGCAGCAGCATGAGTGGGTAAGCCTTGAACCGTCTTGCAGAAGCCCTCAGCATCAGCGTCTAAGCCTTGAACCAACGTGCAGCTTGTGTCATCTGAATTAATTTCAGCTGCAGCCATTCTGTCCTTTTTTAATCACCTACTGAGCAATGAGCAGTGCCATCAAGTTGCCAGCTAATATACATCCCAGACAGACATTGTGAGTACATGACTGCAGCCATGCGTAGCGTCACTGAACTTCTGGTGCCAACTGCCACCGTAAACCCTGACCCTAAACAGAGAACCCCACCTGGAGCACGCTCATAAAAAAAAGGAGCACACTTAGGGTTAGGGTTTAGGGTTTAGGGTAAGATGCCACGCTGCAGTTGAAGGTCACAAGACTCCAGAGCCGCACTTCTAGCACACATGACCAAATGCCAGCTCAGGAAAAAGAATGTATCAAGCATGACTCGTTTAATGACAGAATTATGTGCGCAACACAGCAGTTAGCATGCTCGTGATGTTGTTGACCTGGGCATTGACAGACCATAGAAAAGACGACAGCCTGCCATTCATGAGCTTGCAGGCTCTCAATCCATTACTTCAAGTTGCAACAGTAAGTACGCATTCATGTGCCCTCATCACACGCATCGAATGCACATAAGAAATCAACCGTGGTGTATGCTCACGTTCACTTTTGGGAGATTCAGAACACCATTCATTCATTGACTCGACACACGGAAAATGCGACTTGTGCATAGGGACCAAAAGATTATCGAAAGACGAGAAAGTGACTCATGTGAAAAAAAAAAGGAAGGCATCCATGTGCTTGTCAAACGTATCAGAAGCTGAGAGACAGGGCTTCACGTATGCTCATCGTTTTTGGAGACTTTCAATACCATTAATTCATTCATTAATTCATTCATGGGTCAGCTGCGGCAGCTCAATAATTGTTCGTCCTAATCCTAACCCTATTCCTAACCCTAAGAGGAGGCCATCACGTACTCACCGGAGTTGTCCAGAAGGCTCCAGGCAAAGTGGCCAATCACAGGCACCTTGTCCTCCTTGACAGCTGACCCTAACCCTAACCCTAACCCTGACCCTACCCCGAAAAGAGAAACTGGTTTGTGCATAGTTTGTCGAAAGTTGAGAAAAGGCACTCATGTGTGCTCACCGAAATTGTCCAGAAGGCTCCAGGCAAAGTACCCAATGACAGGCACATTGTCCTCCTTGACAGCGAGGTTGACGTTGGATAGGTAGCCCTGGTAGTACTTGATGCGGAATGGATCTCTGAGGACAAAGGGAAGGCCCAGTGCGTTCTCCCCTGGTACATCGCAGCCGTTCTCTGCGGCGTAATTCAGCAGCAGCGTGGCGTGAGCAGCAGTCAGTGACACTGAACAACAGCAATCCATGCAATGTTTTGCACAAACAAGAAGAAAGGGCAGGCACAACGCGTTCTCTCCCGGTACATAGCAGCCGTTCTCTGCGACATAATTAAGTAGCAGCATGGTGTGAGCGGCAGTGATCACCACGAGTCTATGCAATGTTTTGCAGAAGCGAGAACAGATGACAGGCCCAAAGAGTTCTCTTGCGGTACATCGCAGCCGTTCTCTGCGCAGCAGCAGTAAAGGATGCAATTGTAGGCGACAGTCAGTGACAGCGAACAACAGCAGTCTATGCAACGTTTTGCACAAACAAGAGCAACGGGCAGGCCTAGAGCTTTTTCTCCTGGTACATCGCAGCCATTCTCTGTGCAGCAGCAGGAAGGGGCGCAGTTGTAGGCGACAGTCACTGGCAGCGAATAGCAGTCTAAGCAGACTATTTTGTACAAATGACGAGGACCAGGGGCTTGCTGGTAAGAATGTATACGCATGGCTGGCATAGTTGGTGACGCTGGGTAGGTTCACACACAGTTGCACTACCGCGTATGTAGGTACTTGATCTCAGCGCTCGCCTGCTGCGAGATGAGGCATATCTCACACTCAAAATAGTCTTGCACGTGTATGCTGAGGAGCCAGCATCTTGACCTTGACCCTAACCCTATCATTATGTTAACGGTCGGGTGTGCGCAAGCTATCCTTAATACCCTTAGGTATATGGTATGTATGTATCTGACGCACCTGTGATGGGGGTCTCGTATCGTTCGTGTACCCACTTGAGCATGCATATGTACATGCACAACTGGCATAGCTAAGGTAGATACACACACAGTTGGACTTGCGATTAGGGTTACGGTTAGGCAGGGTATGTATGTATACTCGACCTCAGCGCTCACCTGTGATGAGAATGGGCGTCTCATATCGGTCGTGTACCCAGTTGAGCAGCTTCCGCAGGCCCCACGGCACCACGTGCAGCCACGGGCTGTATACAGGCGACAACATTATAATGAGATGATTAGGTCAGGCAACAGAGATGGTTGCCACATGAACCTAATAGTGCACCTCACCTGATGCTAACCCTGATCCTAACCTAACCATAAGGCAGCACTGGACGTAACCCTGACGCAAATGATAGAGCAGCACGTGCAGCCACGGGCTGGTATTGGGCGACAACAACATGAAAGAAGACTAGATTAGGCAAGAAAGACGGCGGCATCATGACCCGAACACTGGACGTGACCCTAACGTAACTCTAACTTTAATTTCAGCCCTAGCCCTAGGGCAGCCATGGGCCAGCCACGGGCTGAAACGGGGCTAAGATGAGGCATGAGAGGTGAGGTTGAAGCTAAAGTTGAAGATCAGTTGAAACTGCCAGCATATGGGCTATGTAAATGTATTGTCACAAATTCAACTTGTGTACGAGCAAGGGCAGCCGCCGACTGTGAGTGCAGGATGCAAAAAAAAGAGCGAAATAAGCACGGTGCCCCATTCAGTAGCACGTTGCACAATACCACATTGACAAAGCTGAACATCTGTGCATTGCGTGATGGCATCAAGTATGTTGTGCAGCAGGGACACTAACAGCACCTCCCAACATGCCACTTCTGAGCTTCGTGCTGGTACGGTAATTTTGATCACGGCGAAAGAGGCTTCCATCAAGTTTGCCATGTTTTATTTTATTTTGACAGCGTGTAAGGTGGAGCAAACAGGAGCTTCTGCAATTGGCCCAAGAAAATGACCAGCTTGCATGCCACCCTGCTGTCAACTGCCAACTACCACAGTTTACAATCCAACTGACTCGAATTGTGAATGAGGCACATTTTCACCAGTACTCACGATCTGAGTCACGACCAGAAAGCAGATGAGCACGAAAGCTACATACGCTGATTCACTCAGGGAGTCAGCAAACACATGCGTTCGCCAGTGTTCACGATCTGAGCAGCAGAAGTTCAAGTATGCAAGTACCTGTCGCCGGTGGGCCCGATTTGGTCGCCATTGGCGTCAACGCTGCTGAAGACAGCACCAATGTCGGAGTCCTGCACAGTAAACAGGTAGTTCACCGAAGGTACATTATGTAAAAGTGTCAGTACACTGAGTGCGTTGAGGTCCGCGCAGTACACAATCACTATATCAGAAGTACAAAGAGCCGCATGAAGTCCTTACACAGGCTACATGCAGGGTGACATGAATTACATGACAAAGTGAAATGTCAATGTCAGCACACCTAATGCAACGTGTTGGGCCGTGCTGCAGCACCAGTGTCCAGGCTTTGAGGCTTGACGGGCGCTGCACAGTGTTTAAGGGTTAGGGTAAAGGTTAGGACCAAACCCTAGGACACCCGGCCTCCCTCCCGCGAGCTGCAGCTGTTGGCCCTTGAGCCCCAGATGCCAGCCTAAATTTCAACGGCCAAATCACCTGCAACCATCAACAGCACCAGCCTCAACATCAAGAGTGGCGTGCGTACCCCAGGAGCCGGGGTTGTTGGCGATCTCAGCTTGCCGTGCGAGCTGGAGCTGCTTGCCCCTGAGCCCCATGTGCTTACCTGAAGTTTAACAACAGCCTGCAGCTAAATCATCTGCAACCTCAACATCAGGAGTGACGCACCCAGGAGCCCGGGTTGTTGGCGATCTCCGCCTGCCGTGCTAGCTGCAGCTGCTTGCCCTTGAGCCCCATGTGCATACCCGAACCTCAACAGTATGCATCATCTTCACCACAAGTGTAAATTAGCATAATCTCAAGTTCAAGCGTGACGCACCCAGGAGCCCGGATTATTGGCGATCTCCGCCTGCCGCGCGAGCTGCAGCTGCTTGCCCTTGAGACCCATGTGCGCGAGCCGATCCGCGGCAAAGTTGGTGCTGTAGTGGTTGAGTCCGAAGAACGAGGGGGCTGTTTTCCTGAGCAGCGCTGCCTCCTCGGGGGTGAAGGTGGGTAGGCGGGAGCCGACGCGTTCGACCATAGAGGGGGGGTATTTGCCGAAGAACACCGGGTCGGCGAACCAGCCCAGCTGGAACTCCACTGCGAGTAAGTAAGTGAGGGGGTAAGTGAGTGAGTGAGTGAGTGAATGAGTTAGGGGGGGGTGTTTGCCGAAAAACACGGGGTCGGCAAACCAGCCCAGCCGGAACTCCACTGCGGAGGGGGGGGGCGAGTGAGTGAACCAGCAAGTGAGTCAATGTTTTAAAGGGAAGAGCTGCCGAACCGGCCCGCCACAGCTACGGTCAGTCTTCTTCTGTTCTGAAACAAGAAATTTGGCACAGTGCACATGTATAAGGCAGCAGCAGTCACATGACTGGTGAAAAAGCTCATGTGCAAGGTTTGTGTGTGCAACAAAGCATCACACTTTCAGCCCCTTTCATATACTCATACATACATACAATACAATATGCGCATCCACTTCACAGACTAGAGTGGTGATTGCGCACGCCTGCACGAAAGTGTTTTCATGGCACGGGGAAAGCCATTCACAATGAACACCAGAGCCCTGGACACATGTCAGCGCAATCCTGTGGTTGTTCTTGCTGCTGACATGTGACTGGCAGAGTGAACTCGCGCGTGCAGTTCGGTCTTCCAAACAATTTGTTAGTGGACTCAGAATCTCTGGCCTAACCCTTGCCCTAAACTAACCCTTACCCTACGTACTCACAGAACCCCTGGGCGCTGCTGCTTCTATCTGCTAAGAACCCCTGAGCTGCTGCTTCTAACTGCTGCCTTCGTTCTCACTGGCAATTCTGTCTTCTTGTTAAACTCACGGAGTCTGGCCGAAGTCTAACCCTACCCCTAACCTAATCCTAACCCTAAGTGCCTGACCTAATCCTAACACTAGGTACTCACAGAATCTCTGGGCTGCTGCGGCATCGTCCTTGGTTGATGTCAGCGGCTCCGCCCAGTCGCAGTTGAGAGTGATGCCCACCTGCACAGAATTGAGCCAAGCACGCACCAAGGGTTACGGTCTGGTCATGATCGTAGGGTCAGGGCTAGGGTAACTGGGGTTGGGGTTGAAGTAAGTGTCCTTGGTCAGTGTCAGCGGCTAAGCGCAGTTCAAGTTGAGAGTGATGCCCACCTGCGCAGGGTTCAAGCCAAGCACGCACCACACCAAGATGCAATTTGACATTAGGGTGAGGGTCAGGGGGCGCACATAGAGACAGGGCTAGGGTTAGGGCTAGGGTGATGGGTTACGCGCTAGAATGTAACGTCTTTGTTGACGTCAGTGGCCCAGCCCGGTTGCGGTTGAGGGTGATGCCCTAACCCTAACCCTAACACCTGCACATGAGAAGACGCATTGAGGAACAGACAGACACAAGACAGATGAGGAGACAATATGCAAGGCGAACACGCGCACACACAAGGTGCTTTTCTGTGGGGCATTGAACAGGGCCACAAACTTGTGACCAACTCCAAGAAAACCATATATGAAAGGCATGTACATCACGCCCCTTCTGCACCAATAACTGTATCTGAAATTAAATGTTGTCATTCGTGGAGCTTGTGAGTTGAGTTGCTTTTTGAGCTTTGTGCTGTTGTTGTCATGAAAGCACATAAAACGGTCAAAAGGTAATGCACACAATCTCAGCAGCACACAACGGGTCACTGCAAACTCACAACGCGTGCTTTCTGGAGCGCAGTGCGCATAAGCACCATCATGCCAGAGCTGGCACATGACTGAATAGCGCTATGGTGCAAGTAACACTTTGCTACATCTTCTAGTACATGCAAGCTGGCGGGTACTTTGGGAACCGCCAATGCATCAACAAATCTGGACCGACCGGATAAAGTTGCGTCACGCAGTGTGTGTGTTTGTGTAGGCGTGTGTGTACATGCCAACCTCAGCCCTAACAGCCTTAATAGACAATGCTCACCGATCCGCCCTGCTGCTTGGCGTACTTGTCCATGTAGATGGCAGTGGCCTGCGGTCACAAGGGGGAATGCCAGCGCGTAAACAGGGGGTCAAAGTCAGCATGTTGCTGCACGACCAAGCCCAAGCAGGAAGCAGGAACAACAGGGTCAAAGTCGGGAGTGGGGTTAGAAGCGCATGCTGCACAACTGCTTTTATTCCAACTTTTGTTTTAAAGAGCCAGCGCAACAGGGAGTCCAAGTCAGCACAATGGGACACGACTAACCCTAACCTTAACCCTAACCCAAGCAGAAAGCAGGAACAATGATGGCTAGGGTCAGAGTGAGAGGCACACCGCGAGTCTTATGCTGCACTTTCGGGGGGACCAGCGCAGATCGATGTCTAGCCCTAGCCCTCCAAAAGTATGGGCACCGGCTAGGCTGATATTGATGCTGAACACCCATGCCTCAAACCCTAACAGCTGCACACATAAGTCTTTTCGGCTACTGTGGGCATGATGGCACTGTTTGACTCGTGGCCAATTACAGCAGCAGCGGCGACCACGGGTATTGGTGGAAGGCACTTGCAGCGAGCACGGTTATTGGTGGAAGGCACTTGCGGCTGACCACTCCTTGTCACCTGGAGCTGTACGATCTTTTAATTTGTTTCCATTGATGCTGCGCGTGACCTACCAACACTTCCCCAGGAGCCTTGGAAGGAACGCCTGCCAACCACGTACAACTATCAGGCCCCTAACGACCAGACATGTACAACTATCAGGCCCACAACGACCAACCGCCAACGCCAATGATGATTAAGCAGAGCGTGCGCAGCTGTTACGCTGATGTGCCTGCAGCAA
The DNA here is from genome assembly GCA_017506865.1 of Tribonema minus. NCBI lineage: Eukaryota > Xanthophyceae > Tribonematales > Tribonemataceae > Tribonema > Tribonema minus. Next base: position 26,454 of record JAFCMP010000169.1, read on the forward strand.
AAACAACAGCGAGCGCTCGACCAAGCGTGAGTCGCGTCACGTCATGTCGTGCTGACGAATGAGTCACCGCCTTCCATGTACCCCTCTGTCTGACATCTACCTCTCTGTCGACAAGGTATCACTGCAGGGCGGTGACTCATTGATCAGTGTCAGTGCTCACCTTTGCGTGCGAGTTGATGACATTGTGGCCAGCAACATAGGTAGGTATGACCTTCTTACGCATCTTGAAGTTTTGATAGTGTCAGTGCTCACATTGATGAATTTTTTATTGTGTCAGCAGTGAGTGCTCACCTTGGCGTGCGAATTGATGACATTGTGGCCAGCAACGTACGTCTCCGTGCCGCTGTTGCCCTCCTCGCACAGGGCGCGGTCACTGCAACATCAAAGTTGAAGTTGAAATTGAAGTCAGCGGAGGAAATGCAACTTCAAACATGATGTGTGAGCCACGTGATGTCATGATCACAGACAGCGCAGACGCTGCTTCATTGCAATGTTGAAGTTACCATTGATTTATAAAGTTTACATAGGAGAGTCAATTTTAAGCGTGATGTGTGAGCCTCGTGATGTCGTGATCACAAACAGCGCAGACGCTGCTTCATCTGTACAACAAGCTCCAGATGACCTTCATAGAATGATGCAGGAGATGAGTTGCCGACTCAACAACTTCATGTCTGCGGAAGTGCCTGTGATCATGAGGCCCAAAGCATTCTGGAAGCATGCCATTTGAACAGGTAAAACAATACCACACACTTGCGAGGTACTCTGCACAGGGCAATCACCAACACCGTGCAAGTCGACACGCCTGCATCGTCCCGTTCCCCCACAAACCACACTTGAATCGTCCAAGCATACATACCTTACGTACCTCAACCACCGTACCAAATCACAACAGCATACCGGCTTATACCTACACACCTGAATCATCGTTACATACCAGGCGTGCGTGCTGATGCATACTTGAAGTGCATACATTTCTCTACATGAACCATCTACATGTGACATTGCATGCATAATTGAAGTACATACACACCTGCATACCAAGCGCGCAAACCACGGACCACACATAAAATTCTGCCCAGCATACATACCGTCTATACCCACATACCACATGCACCAGCATACACACTTATGACTACATACCTGCACCATCTATACATGTAACCTACTTGCTAATGCATACATACATACCTACCTGCACCGTCCCGGCGGGAAGTTGCCGTTGCTGTAGCCATCGTGATCCTAATTCACTTCTTCTTTTAGCGGTGCCTCTCCAGGATCCCTCGCCTACTAAGCGTGCAAATGCATACTTGAAGTACATACTTGAAGTACATACATACCTGCACCGTCCAGGCGGGAAGTTGCCGCTGCTGTAGCCCGACCTCACAAAGGACCACGGCTCGTTGAAGCTGAGCCAGTACTTGACGCGGTCGCCAAAGGCCTGCAATCATACATACATATTACCCAGTCAAGTCGTGGAATATTGCAACTTAGCAGCAGCAATATGCAGTCAGAGGCGCAACGTGAGCCTCTGATACATATTACCCAGTCAAGTCGTGGAATATTGCAACTTAGCAGCAGCAATATGCAGTCAGAGGCGCAACGTGAGCTTCAGCTTAGCCTTATTGGTCGTCGCACATTGCAAATTAGCGGTTGCAGATTAGCAGCAGCCACATACAGTCAGAGGGGCAATGTGAGGCTCACCCTAGCCCTAGAGATCGTGGGACATGGCCAATTAGCAGCAGCATCATATAGTCAGAGTAGCAATGTGAGCTTCACCCAAGCTCTACAGGTCGTGGCACATTGCGAATTAGCAGCAACATACAGTCAGCGGCGCAGTTTGAGCTTAATCCTAGACCTAAATCAAGCGTCAGCATCGCCAGACGCACCACAGAGAGGGGTTGTGAGACCAAGATGCATTTCAAACGAGACGCGCATCTGCTGAGCCGCCGCTAGTACGCTTCAAGGCCTGAAACCAGCCCTAATAACAGCAGCTGCAGCTCCTGTGAAGTTCACCGCCTGAAAGCATGTTGCTGCTGCGTGCTGTGCTACACACTTTGGCCAAAATGGCAGACTTGAATTGCGCAACACCTGCAGCACAGTTTGTCATGGAGTTGAACTTGCACTTGAACTTGCCTTGAAGCACTCTTCAGCATACACAGCGAAGATGTCCTGGATCTTGGGGCTCAGCCAGCCTGCATACTTCTGCAAAGGCGCAGGAAGCGAGTCACAGCGTGAGATTGAACAGGGACACAATGGCAAACTGCATCGCAACATTGTGTGATAACGCCAACCCTAATCCTAAACCTAATCCTAATACCAACCCTGGCCCTAATCCTTGTCTCAAGCCCAACTTTCAGATGAAGCAAGTGGGATACCGTGACAATGTCAACATTGTATGCATCGCAAGCGCAGATGCCTAAGCCCCATACCTTGAGCGAAAGGATGCAACTCTCTGCAAGAAGGAGTCAGACAGCCGCAACTGGAGCTATGTGGGGGCTATTTGTGGACACGTAGGCTTCATGCCTCTGCAAACGAAGCTCCTGTGCTCTGCTGCGGTGCCCTAACGAAAACAGCCCGTAACCAATGCATGTAGTGCTTGTGAACTTTCCCTTCGTCCTGCCCCTGATTCTAACCCCAGTCCCAACCCTCACAACATCTTTGCATGCAGGCCTTTTCTGACTCAAGAGAGGTGATACGGTACACGCCATCTTTTAGCCCTTCAGGAACAGGTGACACTTCTTCTTTTGAAGTACGCTTCACTCACTTTGGCGGCTAACCACAGATTTCATATATACATACCCGTATTCACTCACATCTTGGAGCGCCATGGGCAGGTGTTAACCCTAATGCTAACCCTACCCCTAACCGTATACATGACCCTGAGATACATCAAATGGGATGTGATGATAGTAGCAACATTGTGTGCATCACGTGTGCAGGTGCCCAAACACATGCCTTGGGCGCGATGATGCAACCTCAACACTGAACAGACATAAAAAACCGGTTACAGCCGGAAAAGGGTGACGCTCCATGCCTCTGCAGACGGATCTCTCCTGCTCTGCTGCGGTGCCCTCATACAACAGCCTGCATGCGATGCACGCAGCGCAAGTGACTTCATGCTGACCCTGATTCTGAACCTAACCCCCACCAGAACAGCTTCGCGCGCAGGCCTTGCTTTTAAGACGCCACTGCACTCACATCTTGGAGCGCCATGGGCAGGTCCCAGTGGAAGATGGTCACCAGAGGCTGCGGCAGGACAGACAAAAAGGACATGAGAAGTGAGTGCACCAAACGTAAAAACGCAGAACACAACAGTGGATGGAGCGGAATGCATGAGGTTGAATCCGTGAATGCTAATCAGGAAGCATGGCATTTAACCCCTGACCCTAACCCTAACCCTAACTCTAACCCTGACCCAATCCTAGGCATGACCTGATCCTAAGTGCATCAGATATGCACACACCAGTGCAAGCAGAATGCATGGGGGTGGATGCACAGGTGCTGAACGAAAAGTAGGGCATCTGACCCCTAGCCCTCACCTTGATCCAGGAGGAAAGCGTGCCAGCTAACCCTTGACCCTGATCCAATGCTACTGTAGCCCTAATGCCAACCCTCACCCTACCCCTGAGCATCTTTGAACACCAAATGTATCTACAACTTGAAGCGTAAGCATACATGCCACTGAGTGTCCAACCCAGGCGAACTTTTCATTCTAAGTCCAAACTTAATATTTATAATACCTCCATGCCATTGTAGATGATGGTGTCAATGACCGCGTTGTAGTAGTCAATTCCCTGCTGGTTGATGGGCATTTCCCCCGTAAGTATGGTACGACTAACTGATTGCTCTGCCAGTGCAACTGACGAATGAATGCAAGCCTGCATATACATAGAGTCTACAGGCACACACTTGAAATACGGTGTCTGTCACGGTACCTCCATGCCATTGTCGATGATGGTGTCAATGACTGCATTGTAATGGTCGATTCCCTGCTGATTGATGGGGAGTTCGCCCGTGGGCATAATGCGGCTCCAAGACAGGCTGATGCGATAGGCCGTGAGGCCCATGTCAGCGCACAGCTTGATGTCATCGCGAAAGCGATGGTACTGATCATCCGCAATGTCGCCGTTGTCGTTGTGGTTCACCCTGGCAGTAAAGCACACAACAACCGAATGCAATGTCAGCATGGAAGATCAGATCATGATGTTCATGAATTCATGTCAGTGCACAGCTTGATGTCGGCACGAAAGCGGTGGTACTGATCGTCCGCAGTGTCGCCGTTGTCATTGTGGTTGACCCTGCCAGCAAGAAAGTGAACGAGCCGTTGTGACAATCAATTCAAGGAATCACATGCAGTCAACTCATGAATTCATCTGTGCACAGCTTGATGTCAACGCGAAAGCAGTGGTACTGGTCATTCGCAATGTCACCGTTATCAGTGCGGTTCACCCTGGCAGCAGTGCACAACGACGACCAAATGCAATCAGTTCATGATCTTCATAACATCAGATCGCTATCTTCATGGATTCATGTCGGTGCTCGTGTCACTAGTCCTTGTGCTAGGGATTACAATCCTACTGCAAGACCCTGATGCTAGGATTTGTGACCCAAGTGCTGTCCTTGTTGCTGAAGTCATTAGCCCTAGCGCTACAGAGCATGGCCCTGCTTCAAGACCCTAATGCTAGGGTTTGTAACACACCTGCTGCCCTGACGTCATTCGTCCACGACCCTACGGCACCAATGCTGGGATTTGGGATGCACCTGCCGCGCCCGGCTCTGAAGTCATTAGCCCTAGTGCCAGGGATCATGACCCTACATCAAGCCCCTGATGCACTTCAACCCATGTGGGATTGGTGATGCACCTGCCATGCTCAAAGCTGAAATTGACCCTGGTCAGAGGGATCGTGATCGTGCTTCAAGACCCTAGAACTACAGTCAGTGACGCACAAGTCATTAGCCCCAGCGCTAGGGATCATGACCGTCCTTCAAATCCGTGATGCACGGATCGGTGACGCACCTGCCGCGCTCAAGGTTGAAGTTGATCCTGGTGACAAGGTATTGTGATCATGATCATGACCGTACTTCAAAACCCTGGCGCTTGCGTTGGTGACGCACCTACCGTGTTCAGGGCTGAGGTTGCCAACCCTAGTGCTAGGGTTTATGACCTGCTTCCAGGCCCTAGCGCTGCAGTCAGTGACGCACCTGCCGCAATTCGTCGCTGAAGTCATCAGCCTCAGTGCTGGGGATCCCGACACTACTTCACGCCCCAATTGAGGACACACCTGCCGCGCTCGAGGCTCAAGTTGGTGACCCTAGCGCTAGGTTTTGAGACCCTACTTCAAGAATGAAACTACTGTCATGACACACCCACCTGCCGCGCTCGTGGCTGAAAACGTGCCAGTTGGAGATCCCCGATCCATCATCCGAAACCGCTCCCTCCACCTGGTATGAGGCCGTGGCAGCGCCCTGTACAGTACACAAACAATATGTATACAGTACAACAAGAGAGTCATGCACATGCACTTTGAAAGCTTGGTTTGTGTATGAAGTCCCTGAGAAGACTGGTGGTGTGCCATACACTACCCAAAGAACTTTGATGCAAATCAATGCGGAAAAAGAAGGAAACCGCACGACCGAAACCGCTCCCTCCACCTGATATGACGCCCTGGCAGCGCCCTGTACAGTACACACAGAGTACATGATGCAAATCAATGCGGAAAAAGAAGGAAACCGCACGACCGAAACCGCTCCCTCCACCTGATATGACGCCCTGGCAGCGCCCTGTACAGTACACACAGAGTACAATAAGGTACAGATAGAGTACGCACGCACAGGAAGAGTGTCATGCGCACGCACTAGTGAATGAGCATGAGCTTGGTGTGTGAATGAAGTCCAAGAGAAAGCCAGTGGCTTGCCGTACCCAAACAGGTAGTGCAACTAATGGGGTAAAGGCACTACAACGTCAACAAAAGTGTCATGCGTACGAGGTCAATGCGATTTGTGAGATTGAGGTGCAGATCCCCAGCAGACTCTCATAGCTTGTCTGGTGTAAAATCGACGCGCATGCAGCAGCAACCAAAGCAGATACTTCATCTGCGGTCAATTCCAACATGTATTACATTTGCTGAATCCCAGAGCTTGTCCAGTGTAAGTTCAACGCGCATGCAGCAGCAACCAAAGCAGATACTTCAACTGCGATCGATTCCAACATGTGTTACATTGGCTGTGCTGCAACCTCCATCGATTGCACTCTTCTCTCGCTCTCCTATTGGTTGCAGAGGTCGATAATCATGCTGCACCGTCCACTTAATAGTGTGTTGATGTGCGCAATCATGAATGAAGCCAGTAAACGGCAGGCGCGACCTCAGCTTCTAGAAAAAATCACGCCCTCTTGAGACAGAATGGCAAAGCAGAAAGTGATACACGTACCACAGATGATAGGCCCGGCCCTTTCCCGCGAGAGAAATGGCTGTGTGTATGTATGTACTACACACCAAGGGATTCAGCATGTGCACCACAGAGCAGCAACTTTGAAGCGCACTGCTTGTGGGAACCGTGCTGTCATAGTCACACACTGAAGTTGAGGGTCAGATTCCCAGCAGAAGCCCATAGCTTGTCAAGTGTAGAATTAACGCATGTGCAGCAGCAATCAAACAATACTTCAACCGCGGTATCTTCCAGCACACAGCACACAGACTGCGCTCAATGAAGAAAAAAAAAGCGATGCGTGCCATCAACACTACCGGCAGTAAAAGGCAATCGCAACCTCAACATCAACCAAAATCACGCCCTCTCAGGGTCTGCACGATAATTGCACTCTTCTCTCGCTCCTGTCGGTTGCAGAGTTCAATGATCATGCTGCGCCGTCCGCTTGATAGTTTGGTGACGTGCGCAATCATGACTGCCGCCAGTAAACGGCAGGCGCAACCTCAACTTCTATAAAAAATCTCGCCCTCTTCAGGGTTGCACGACATCATGACACTGCTGAAACACAGTGACTGTGACAGAACGGCAAAAGCAGACAGTGAAACACGTACCACAGATGATATGCCTGGCCCTTACCCCCAAGTGAAATGGCTGTGTACATGTACGAACTACATACAAGTTGATGCAGCATGAGTACCACATTATAGCAACTGTCGCGCGCGCTGCTTGTAGGAACCATGCTGCCATAGTCAAGTCACACACTGACGGACGTGTGCTGCTGCGGTGTCACCTAATTTGGGTACGCAGTGCAATCTACTGCAGCAAGTGCGGCTCTCTCGAAAACGGTCTGAAGAACATGCGAATGCGAATGACATAGCAGCACACGAGAAGGAGCAGGTAGTACAGGGCTGTACTCGAGTGACATTCTGCGTTTGCGAAAAATATGAACGGCAAGGCCTAGCCCACAGAGGAAATCTGCCCGCTCGCGCACTCTGCATCACTGGCAGCAGATGACAACGTCTAAAGCCTGCCTTACCTCCTTCTGCTGAATTCCCATCCCGTAGCCGTACTGAGCAAACAACGCGAAGATCGGAAAAATGCCGCAGCGCAAGGTCAAGACACCAGTTTCAACCAGCATACCGCACGAGCACTCACCCAAATGAAGTTATCCGGCAGCCCATCGACAACGTCATAGGCGGCGCTCTTCAGCAGCTCTGCAGGAAAGGAGCTCTCGTCGAACACGATGGGCACCGAGGGTGCCTCTGCAGCAGATCTTGCATCTGGAGCGTAATTCCTGGGGCTATGCCTGAAGTTGTGGAAGCCGCCTCCCTCCACCGCCGTCGCCAGCAGCAGCACCGCTGCCAAGGCAATAGAGCCCACCACCTCCCCTCGCATGACAGCCGTGACTTAACTCTCCGATAAGAGCTAGGAAGGGTGACAACCAGGAACACGGGATACTTCAGAGGCCACGCAGACGGCGCAGCTTGATAGGCAGCACGCTGCGCCAGCACGGCACTGCAGCAATCGCCTCTCGCCGATAACACTAGCCACCTCTAGCGTTACTGCCCTCTTTGCTTTCTTAATCGACTACTTCAATGACGGCAACTTCAAGCCCCCAGGTGTTTGAGCGAGAAGTGTGTGTAACTAAGCTGACGAGCAGCTGCCCATGCTCCTGCCTTGGACTGCCTCTACGGCTGTGCCGCATACATCATGCTGCTTGGGTCGCACAGCTTTCTTGCATACAGCGCCATTGCCAATCTCAAGTCGAGGGCAAGTTTCTGCTCCGAGGCGAAGCACCTACGCAAGACATGCTGTCGACATGTACCTTCGTCCCGTCGGCGGTGAGTGGAGCTGCAGAGGTTTACGTACCATATTTGCCGGACTTGATTCACGCCGTCGATCTGGCCGTGTCGCGGATTCAGCGGATCGTACGCACCCATTTGAAGGCAAATTTCGAGCTGTTGCTCCCAAAGTCGATGTGTCCGCTTTGGCCAACATCCACATTTTGGCCCAGTTTTTGAACCGTATAGTATCAAAGTGTGCGGAGTGCTCCAATGTTTTTGGAGTACATCACCTAGCTCCTGCACCATCCTGATTCTAGCCTGAAGCTGTGCTGAGCTTGAGGGTGCTTGATACCCGTCTAATTACATTTTTACTGCGTGCGATTGCTTCCACTCAGCCTTTGCTTACGCTGTACGCTGTGGAACCAGGCACTGCAAAAATTCAAAGCAGCGGCATATACCATCATGTATGCACGCCAGACAAAGTGATTCATCCTAATATGTGTTTGAGTCTAAGAGTGAGGCTTAAGGACGCCCCCCGCTTTCCATGTCAAGCCTATGCCAGCCAACACTGGTGTGCATTCAGCAGATATAAACCTTCTGGTGGTTACTGGCGTGGCATTCGCAGTGTAACAAGCATCATACATACATACCCCATGTGCATGAAATCAGCCAGGCAAGTGTGAGCATGGAATTCTTTTCTGCAACAGGGGCTTAGGTACCGTAGCGGATGTAGAGGACAGCAAGTTGTGAAATAAAACACACCTTACTGTGAATTCATGTCAGTGAAGGGTTATGATTAATTTTTGCGTTTAGGGTTAGGGTTAGGATTAGGTGACGGGCAGGGCTCACACAGGTGCCGTCGCTTCTATTATTGTAGGGGCTGCTCGGTTTGGGTTAAGGGTAGGGTTACTTGTGTGCCTGCCGCTCCTTAGGGTTAGCAATGGGGTACGGTTAGGGCTACGGTTAGGGTTATGACTAGGGTTAGGGACAGTCATGTCGTCAGGGTCATGATGAAGGTGAATGATATTGCTAGATTTTACGTTGAGCGCCACATGTGTCAACCGGTAATAGTATGGCAGTTGGAACATGCAGCGCCTAGCTAGAGGACAAATGAGCTGATGATGCACTGTGCCATATTCACTTCTGTGCTCATGTTCTGTCGCAGAGGTTATCGACCGGATTCTGTGGGATCCCCAGCTGCCAACGCAGTATTTCACGGTGAGCCACCGGTACTGTTCAGTGTTGTTGCTCAGTTTTGTTCAGTGTTGTCGTACACAATGCGAGACTTGTAGTGTACTTGAGATACCTTCACCATATTAACAGATACTTACAGTACTGTTGCTCGCGAGCACTCACCAGTTCCAAAGTGGCAGTCTGTTTGGCAGCACTTAGGGTTATAACAAATGGCTAGCGATGGTGAGAGGAACTTCAGAGGCGTTTGTGGACCTTGCATGTCCTGGAGAGTAGGTAGGTATGTATGTTCCAGAAGGTAGGCAAGTAGTAGATTTTTGCTCAAGGCGTGTGATACATACATACCCTGTGTCCATGTGCGCTTTCCCCGCAGCGTTTCAGTCACCACGGCGCTGTTGTGCGTCTGAAGCCTCTTGGTGTTGCCTCTTGCCAGCAGGTCTGCCCCGAGCATGCGATGGCTGCATACCACAAATACTGACTTTTAGAAGTACATATGCGGGGTTTCTAAGGCGGAGGGTTAACGCTAGCCCTAGCCCTAACCCTAACCCTCCTCCTAAGTTTTTCTGAGAGCCCGCATGCAGTTGGCCTGGCGCATATCAGAGGGCATATACCAGTATATTTTAGGTAGCGCCTGCGTTCAGCTGCGTTCACAGATGTGTGTGAGCACACGCTTGACACGAGTACAAGAGCTGCAGATTCTCTACGTTTTATAGGGTTTCCGCGCCTCGAGCGGAAGTAACTAAAGTACACTGTGCGCGTACTTGAAGCGTAGTGCTGCGCTAAGGCATGTGTAGGTACACCTACATGTATTGATAAAGTTTTATGGCTGTACAGTACCCACTCATCTATACCGTACTTTGCGGCTCCACTTTTACTCTACTCGGCCTGTTGCCTGTGACACATTTTCACATCAACTCACAGACTTGTACTCATGGTCTTGTATTCCACTCGCACTTCTTTCGATGCGTTCTGCTGATGCGTTTGGCTGATGCTCAGGTGGGGGCTGTCTGGACACACTACCCATACATACATACCATACTCTGCGCTTTGTTCTTTGAACATAGCGCATATCATGTACTCGTGGACTTGTATGCATAGACTGTCGTGTACTCGTGGACTTGTACTCATGGACTTGAACTCCTGTTGCAACTCAGTTAATGCGTTCGCTGATGCATGCTGCTGATCTCAGGTGGGCTATGTGGACATGCCACCCATACGTACATACCATACTCTGCGCTTGTTCCGTGTTCTCTATTTCTGCAAGGCGCATTGCCTGTGACACACTGTTGTGTACTTACGGACTTGTGCTCATGGTTTGGTACTCCGTTCGCCCCTCTTTTGACGCATTTTTCTGACAAATCTTGCTGATGCTCAGGTGGGCTATCTGGACAGGTTCCATGGTGTGCAGGAGGCCAACATTGCGGCACCAAACTTGACAGTCAAGGGGAAGGCACGCCTGTTTGTCAAGGCCATTCCGCAAGCACGCATTGTCTATATCAAATACAAGACCAGGGTAAGCACGGCGTACAAGAACCTTTGCACATGAATGTCAGAATCGCCTTGGTGTATTTGAATTCTGCAGTGGTGCATACATTGTCATGCACTGCCTGCCTATACATCGGTAATTTGTTTATAAGGGGAAGGTTTGCCTGTTTGCAAGGCCATTCCACAAGCGCGCATTGTCTATATCAAGTATAAAGCCAGGGTAAGCACGGCGTACAAGAACCTTTACACCCAAATGTCAGAATCGCCTCGGTGTATTTGAATTCTGCGGTGGTGCATATCTTGTCATGCGCTGCCTACCTACGCATCGGTCATTGTGAAAGGGAAAGGCGTGCCTGTTTGTTGAGGCCACATCGCAAGCGCGCATTGTCTACATCAAATACAAGACCAGGGTAAGCATGATACTGGTACTTGAAAGTACTGAAAACGCATGTACTTTTTATTAATTCTCGCTCAGGGCGCGAAAAAGCCCGCGTGTCCTTCTACTTGTGCAACAACTGTACATGTACTTTTTATTAATTCTCGCTCAGGGCGCGAAAAAGCCCAGATGATGTACTACATTGACCTCTTTTCCTGTCCTTCTGGGGGTCAGTACGAGGCGTTTGATTGCTGTGCAGCGACGCCTGACACCGGTGCGTACAATTGATGATGAGCCGTCATGGTTTTTCCAACGAGCGGACTTGTTTACAAAGTGACACATGCTTCTTTGACACAAGGAAATGTACGTGAAAACTCATCGCCTACCCCCCCCCTCCCCACTCCCCCCCCCTTTGTAGGTTGTCTGGGATAGGGAGCTGCGCCTGGATCTGGTGTTCGGCACCAGCTCCAATGGCAAGGTCAAGATAGAGGACGCAATTCAAGAATACGAAGCGTTCGCGCGCAATTCTGCTGCCGCCGGTGCGATTACCGCAGCAGAGGCTGCGATGTCACCACCTCGGTGCTCAGCCAGCAACGCTGACTCGGAGCTACTATTATCGTGTACGGGAGACACAGTGTCAATAGGGCAAAGAAGAAGCATTGCGGGTGATGAGATGCAGCTTTACGATGATGATGAAGTTATTGGTGAAGTTGAGCAAAGTGGTCATGCCTCGCAGCAGGGCCAAGTGAGAAGGCGCAAAAAAAGGCATTTGCAGAGCACGCAGCGAAGGCCGGAGGTTACCGCAAATGAGGAGGTTTACGAGCTGCTGAAAGAACCTGGAGCAGAGGACCAGTTTGAGGACTTTGTAGCACAACGAGACGGCGCCTTATAGCCGTGAATTCTGCTTCCCAATGCACTCATTTTTGTTTCGCCGCCTTGAAAGCGGTGCAAATGCCGCTGTCGCTGATTGCAGCAGGCACTGTGTGAAAAGAAACATTATGTCTCAATGTCAAACTGCTCATGCATGCTGCCATATGTGTTTCGACGCCATGATCGATAGCAAGTCCACATGACTGACTCCATGCGAGGCTATCGACAGAAGCATATACGACAGAGCAAGGCTGCACGCCATTTACTGTACTGCAACATGCATGTGGGACAAGCAAGCCCTTAATGAAGGGTGGGGGTAGGCAAGTGCTGCACATCAATGCATCAGAACAGACATGCAGCAGAAGAGAGCAGGGCATTCAAATGGTTGTTGCTGTGATGACAAAGTCAGTTGAAACAAGAAAGTAGCAGCACAATGGGGCCAGATCAGACCGTCTGTGCTACGCTTGTGATGAGGGCATCTGCTGAATGTGTGCCACATGATTGTTGTGTACTGTGCAGTAATGCACCGCTGAGTACAACTGTGTTTGCCAAACTTCAAGTTATCGCCGCAACACAGGGCTGTGTGCTGCGCCTCTTACACACCACTTCTGGGTTGCATGCCATGACACATCCGGTCACCAACTGAGACTCACTGACTTGGACTCTGAATCACCCATCGCCTCACCAGTTGCAAAACAAAGCAGCAAAATGGCGCCTGCTCTGAGTGCTGAATCGTTGAGCACTGCCACACTTTCAGCCAGCCAGGTATGTAGGTAAGCAGGCGCCTGCGGTCTTCTGAAGGGCCACAACGCAGTGACTGGCTGAGCTCTGCCACTGCCCACTTCAACCGGTGACGCTGCTGCCACCACGCCTGCATCCAGCCCGAGGTGTGTGTGTAGCGCGATGGCTGATGCAAGTGCCATCCTCAACTTCAACTTGTGACGCTGCTGCTGTCACCCGCGCTGCATTCAAGATCAGTCACAGTGTGGCTGCGGCTGCTGCTATGGCCATCTGATGAAGCACCGCGGGCAGTGCAGCTGCAGTTCACCAGCAGTTCACCGGCAGTTCACTGGCCTTTCTTCTGCTTCTTGGTGAACCCGTCGCTGCTGCCAGAGCCGCTGTCGTCATGGCCATGCTTCTGCAAAGGTGCACAGAACATGTTGGCCCAGAACTGAGAAGTGTGACAGTGTCTGTGTCCAAGAATCATCTCCAAACCGTGTTCATGCTTTTCTGAATATTGGTTCACTTTGAACAATGTAATGACCCGGGCCGTGTTTCTGCGAGCATGAACTAGCATTCACCAGCCCGACTGTCCTTAGTGAATCAATGCAGCACCACGTGTACTCGATTCATCCTCGCTGAGAGTGCCAAAAAGCCCAGATGGTTGATGCCAAGTTTACCAGAGTCTCTATACACCCTTGTGGTGACAGAGCTTCTCAATGTTCGCAATGGAAGTCACTCTCAATGGCACCGCCAAACGGCAGCTTCCCGCATAGCGTACTTCAAATGGGGATAGCGTGCTGTCAAAATTGCTGCTTTAGTTGTTTTGCAACCTTAACGCCAATCCTACACCTAACCTAACCATGACCCTGACCCCAACACTGTAAGAGCGCATAACTGTTCACCTTGCTGCGCTTCTTGGAGGTGCAGCTGCCGCTGCCGCCGCTGCCGCCGCCGCCGCTGAGGCGCGCACCGCCGCTGCCGCCGCTGCCGCTGCCGCTGCCACGCCGCGTCGGTGACTCGGAGCAGCGCGATGTCGCCGCAGTGCCACAACGCTCAGCACCATCACAACGCTCAGCACAGCAGCGCTCAGCATTGCAGTTGCCACAGCGCTCAGCACTGTCACAGCGCTCAGCACGACAGTTGCCACAGCGCTCAGCGTGGCTGCTACAGCGCTCAGCACTGCGGCTGCCACAGCGCTCAGCATTGCAGCTGCCACAGCGCTCAGCATCACAGCGCACAGTGTCGCGGTGGTCGGCGCCGCTGCGCTTGCCATGCTTGTAGCGCGTCTTGTCGGAGCTCTTCTTGGATGACGACTTCTTCTTTTTCTTGTTCTTCTTGCCGTTCCAGTCGTCGCGCTCGTCTGCCATGATGAACCTGCAGCGCGGCACCGGGCACATTGTTCAAGCCTCTCTTTGGCACACTGTTGAAGGTTATCCTTGGCACAGGCACACTGTCATACGCTTGTCTTAGTAGGCACAGGTACACTGTCAAAGGCTCTTCTTGGTAGAAGAACGCTGTCAAAGGCTCTTCTTGGCAGAGGCACACTCTCGGAGGCTCTCCTTCGCACAGGCACAGGCACGCTGTCAAAGTCTCTCCTTGGCAGACTGTCGTGTCAAATTTTGAGGCTGTCCCATCTGAGCCGTTGACCCAGCACATGCTGCACTTAATGACTGCGTGACTTATTTTGACCTCTACGCTCTGTCAAGATGTTAAAGGCGCAGACTGTCTCTCAAACTAGGAGGACTGGAGCTGAAATAAACGCGCTCTTACAGTTGAAGTAAACGGGTACTGAATTTAAACTTTAAGCACTTGAGGTAAAGGCAACTCTGCACGCTGGGCAGCCCCGCTTCATCACTAGAGGTTGAGCATCATCACATCAGCACCGCCTGGTTAGCTGAGGGTTGTTGCATCAGCAGCAGCTCAAGTTAGCAAATAATGACATCAGTGATGCCTAAATGCAAGCTGTTGTGTCAGCTCACCTGGAGCTCATGTTGAAGTTAGCGAACGATCACATCGGCATCAACTCATGTTATTTGTGATTTGTTGTGTCAACATCTAGGGTTACCGCACCTGTCATCTTTGTTCATCTTCTCCGCCAGCTGTGCCAAATGGGGGTACGACACGTGCAGCCGTTTCAGCCATGAAACTGCCATCTTCTTGCGGTCCCCGCGGGTTTTCGCCCACACCTGAAGCAGCAGGGGTATAAAGGGCATGCACGCAGCGTGGGTATGTAAGTATGAATGTCCCACTCATAAATTGTTACTCGGGGAGCGAAAAAGGCCAAAGAATTCAAGGTTGCTACCGGAACCTACATGTATCTGATGACAACAACTTGAAAGAGTATCAGTGCGCATTGTATGAAGGTATTGCAAGGAATGTGCTTTAAGCCTGCATGTGTCAGGCATGTACGCACGTATGTATGTATCAAATCACCATCTTCTTGCGGTATGGTATATACAGGGGTGACCAACAGCTGGAGCAGCAAAGCTGAGCAGACGCGTGTCATAAGTGTGTGTGTAGGTTTGTATGGATGTCACCAAGGACAGCCGCACGAATACTCAATGTTACTTCACCAAGCCATGTGTGCACAAAGTGCAAGTACTGCCACATTGATGTCAGCCTATCCCAAATATCAACCAACAATAAGCTTCCAGACCTTTAGTACCCACACAGCAAGCGCTGACCTAACAATCATGAAGCTGCCTAGCTTCATGTTGCACCTGCGTGCCGCATTTGAGTGCAGAACAAAACGAACAGGAGAAACATGGCTCTGCAATGCGCTTGAGGCCATGGCAACGCGTTCACAGTGATCATGACGGGTTGCCTCACACGCTTCGAAATGCTACTAAGGCACCACCACACCTACAGGCGTACCTTTGGGAAGTTGACACGGCTGCAGAAGTTTTGCGTCACTGCAACAGCGCACAGCAGCAGCACGGAGGCAGTGAGGAAAATGACACGTGAGCCAATGATGATACTGTATACAACGTACTTCACACATCTCTGTGCACGCATGCAAGTCTGTGGCGATCAGTTTTTGAGCATTTGCACGTGGCTGGAAGTGCAAGCACATGAGTGTACACATGCACAGACGTAATTACAAGGCTGTGCGAAGCTTGACGCACAATGTATGTGCTGCACGTGCGATGTGTGGAGCCCAAGCCACCTGAAATCACATCATCAAGGTTGAGCTTAAAATTGAGGCTACTAGTAGTCTAGGGCTAGGTTCAAGCGCACCTGCGACCGTGTCGTTGGGGTTGACGACAGCTGCCACCGCTGTCCCTCTTTACAGAAGCAGGCTAATAGCTTTTCCTCGGAAGTTAGCCCATCCTGATGCATGTGCTGTTAAGCATTGCTGCATTGAGCCCACGTTAAGTGCCCTACTCTGCAGTGGTTTTATCAGTTCACAAGAATGTTCTGACGACAGTTGTGCCAATTGGTGGTAGGCCCAGAATTTGACCTCACCTGCCACTGTGTCGTCTAGGTTGATGATTGAGTGCCTACTCTGCTGCGGTGATGAGTTCCGTCAGTCAAGCATTGTGGTGAAAGACAGTTACATCAGTTGATGTTATGATCAAGGGTTAGGCCTCAAGATCACCTGCCGCTGTGTCTGCACTTCAACCCATCTTGCGTGCCGTACTCTGCCGTGTTGACTATTCTAACGCCAGCGTTACAGAAAATTCCATTAGTTGGCTCTGTTGATGATTGAGTGCCCCACTCTGCTGCGGTCAGTAGTTCCGGGAGTTGAGGTTCAGGTTAAAGACGGTCGTATCAGTTGATGTTGGGGTTAGGGCTGGGGCTCAAGTTCACCTGCCACTGTGTTGTCGCGGTGGATGATTAGTGCCCCACTCTGCTGCGGCCATGAGTTCCGTCAGTGGTGATTGGTGCCATCACTTAAGGTTACAGTTAGTGGCAGTTCCATGATATGGAAGGTGTTAGGGTTAGGGCTAGGGTTTGAGCTCACCTGCGACCGTGTCGTCTAGGTTGATGACAGCGTGCCACCAGCCACCCGGGATGAACACCGTCTCCCCGGGGTACTGGATGAATTCATACATCTGCGGAGGGGGATGGGGGGGGGGGGGGCACGGGGGCAGCACGCCTCAGCACAGTGAGCACGGAGGACTGGGTAGATGGGAACAAAACAGTTCAGGACTTGACACATGTTACAACGAGCGCATCCCGACGACAAGCACATAATGACCAGTATACACCCGCCGCATGCCCATAAGTGAGTGGCACAAAAACGCAAGGCTCGTACATCTGCAGGGAGGCGGGCACACTGAGCAATGGGTCGTGGGCAGAAGCTACTTGCGCTTGAAAGTACTGGGAATGCACATGCGCACATGCCCTGTGCCTGCCCCCATACCCAGCACTCGCAAATGCACTTGGGGCTATTTTTCACAGGAAGGAAGGACAGAGTTGTTGGGTTGCTGTGATTGGTATCTGTCACGCACGCATTCCACACGAGTCCTGACATCAAGTTTGTGAACAGAGGTATCTATACTTTGCAGAAGCACAAGTCGTGACATCAAGTTTATGAACAGAGGTATCTATGCTTCGTAAAAAGCACATCAGTGAGTACATAACACTATACACATGAGTTCACAAGCTGCAGCGCGGCTCCCCATGATGACTCATGAGCACTGAGCAGTGGGTAGATGGGCACATATAAAGGTGTTGATGGCAGCACCTTGCACCGAGCGTTCAGCCATGAGCTCGGCCTCCCTTTTGTGCTGCAAGGCTTGGCTACACTGTCTCAGCCAGCTGGCGCTTGGTGGAACACCCGAACTGCATCGTCTGGCACAGTTGAAGTTGAAGTAGATCATGCGCATGTCATACAGTTGATCTGTTTGAAGTGTTGAGCGTCACCGTTGAAGTCCTTGTTGAAGTGAAGTTATTACCTTGATGGTTGTGTCCCTCGCCGCCAGCGTTCTAATCCTCGGAAGATGCTCAATAAAGTAGTTGATGGCTTCGTCATCTTCCTTGTCCCTGAGCAATAGTGACACAGCCAAGAGTGGGTGAGCAAGAACAATGCCATCAGGCAACCTTCGGGTTGATGCTGACACCGCAGCAGTGCGTGTACGTACATTGGCAGCAGTGCTCGTATGCAGCAGTGCTCTGCATCGGCACCATACTACGGATGTCTCGGGTTTGATTGAGTTGCACCGCTGTACAGCAAGTGTACTGCGCAGAGGCGCTTGTGGAGTGCACATCTGCTGACCTGACGAGGTCAGGTTGTTCGGCAGATTTGGCAGTTGATGGAGCAAAAAACAAGGGAACAGCAACAGGGCGGGGGGGGGGGGGGGGGGGGGGGGGACGACCAATGATGACCTGCTCAAGCACATGAGACCTACCCCTAACCCGCACTCTAACCCTGATCTTGTGGACGACCGCAACACGAGTGCAAGGGCTTCTTGAAGCAGTACGCACCTGATGACCGTCTTGCCCTTGACGAGGCTCCTGGACATCTGCGGCGGGAATATCACCCAGCGCTTGCGGCCCTGGTGTGAGGGGTCAGGGTTTCACGCATTGCGTGGGTATTAATTAGAGGTAGGGGTTGGATCATGTCATCTCACATATGCTGTGTGGTAAGGGTTGAGTTAGGATTTAAATCGGGGGTGATGTGGCGTCATCGTACCAGATGCAAAGGCACTTGCAGGTGGCAGCGCATCGTGATGCAAGCAATATCACCCAGCGCTTGCGGCCCTGGCATAAGGGGTCGGGGTTGCAGGAGTGAAGTAAGGAATGCGGTTAGGGTCAGGGCCGGGTCCTCTCACAATGCGCAGGGTCGAAGGCATGAGGTTGGGAGCGGATGTAGAGGGCTGTTGTGACGTGTCATCGCACCAGATGCAAATGTTGGAGTTGACATTCAAGTGACGTCCTCACCACAAGCACCGTGTTCCACGCACTCGTCCCGAGGGGATCGATGTGGCAGCACGTGCCGCTGCGCTTTCATTTCTTTCAATCCATCACAAGTGAACAAGGGAATATAAACTTCAAGTTATGATCCTCAAGTTGAAGTTGACTCTCACCACGAGCACCGTGTTCCACGCGCTTGTGCCAAGAGGATCGATGTGGCAGCACGTGCCGCTGCGCTTTGGGCCGACCAGGAACCAGCGGTACGGAGGTCTGCGCCTCTCTCCCACTAGCTCAAACAGGTCATCGGGGAAGTAGGACGGGACCTGTTATGGCAGTTGACAAGGGCCATGTGAGAGTTCAGCTAGGGTCAGGCTTAGGGTTTGGATTGGGGTGAGTACTGTAGCGCCTCTCCGCCACTAGCTCAAACAGGTCATTGGGGAAGTAGGATGGGACCTGTCATGGCAGTTGACAAGCGTCAGTGTTGGAGTTAGGGTCAGGGTCAAAGTTAACAGTGAGGCTTAACGTTTGGTTGGCATGGGGCCTGTCATGGCAGAATTGACAAGGGCCAGGCTAGAGTTAGCATGAGGGTTAGGGTAGGGTTGGGGTAAGGGTCAGGGGCAGGGTTAGGGGTGTTGTTTGGTTGACGGAAGTGAGAGCAAATGACCTGTCTGGCAGCCCGCAACGGTCAGTGTCAGCATTTAGCTGAGACCGGTAAGCCCAAGGGCCATTTCAGCCAATCCAAATGCTGAGCCAGCAAACTTGATTCAGCAAATTAGAATGCGAAGCCAACAGATGTGGCACCATGTGTTCCAGCCAATCTAAATGCTGAGCCAGCAAACTTGGTTTCAGCAACTCAGAATGCGAAGCCAGCAGATGTGGCACCATGCGTTTCAAATCAAGTTCGTGAACAGCAGATAGGGGCCGTGTGCGAGCTTGAACAACAAGGCGACCTGTCGTCGCAGTCAAACTACGGCTAGGCTTAACTTGCCCTGACACCAATGCAAGTTGAACTTCTTGAAAGTATTTGAAGTATGAGCGCTGTGATTGCACATCACCGACACTATAATCCAGTGGCCCTGCACCTGATGGCCCCATAACCCTGACTCAAAACAGTGAGCAACCCAAGTTGACTATGCATGGGAGTTCACGCAAAACGCAATGCAGAGGCCTTTGCTCCTCGTGCATAAACTCACGACAGGTGATACGAAGAGTAGAACAGGGCATTTGTCGAGTGAATTTGTGGGTCAGCTGATTGTAAATGTCTACCTTCAGAGTTAAACCTCACCCTAACTCCAGACTCGAACCTAAGGGCAAGAACACGGGCAACGTTCAGTGCAGATCCAGATCCCGCTGCCTAAACCTAGTACCTGGTCCTGGCATCAGTCCTAACCCTAACCCTAGACCCTAATTAGCAGAATAGACAGAGAGAATACACACTGGCAATACCCTGAACCAGATCTACACAGTGCCTTATACATGTGCTACTACATCATGTATCATGTACGAGAAGGTCAACGCTAGTTCTATAGACTAGACTTGCTCTGACCCTGACAATGCACATGGTCAGCAACGTCACGTGAAGGTTTCAAAACGGTGCTACTTTCCCAAACCCTAACCCTAACCCTAACCCTAAGGCAGCCTCACAAGCGCAGGGGCACTACATAGAGGCACGCATTGTTTTCACTCGTCATGGGAAATGGCAAAGCGGAAGCGAGCTGCCGTGCTTTCTGACACCTACTTGGCGGTACCTCTTACTGCGGTCATCATCTTTGAAGGCCCTCCCTTGGAGTTCAAGCAGCTGCCAGACACCTAATAACCCTGTGATTCTACAGCGGCACCTGAGTCTTATCCCTGACCCTGCCCTCAAGCCTTGATGGTGAGGGGTGAAGTTTTAGACGGAGTAAAGGTTAGCGTCAGGGCCCAGAGTTGAAACTTGACCACGTAAGCCTCATCCGAACACTAACCTCTCAGTGTTAATCGTATCCCTGACTTCAAGTTCAAGTGCTTACCCTGTACTCCTGCAGCAGCGCCTTGCCCACATCGTGCTCGTCAAAGTGGGAGTCGAAGATGTACAGAGGAGAGTCATCCTGCACAAACAACACAAGGCAGGGCATGGCAAACAGCCATGAGTACATCACGTTGTTGGTATTGAAGCATGTTCGCAGGTCACCAGCTATCCGGAACCCTAAACCCAAGCTGCCTTGAGAGCGTATTTGAAGTAGCAGGTGGCGATTTGGGCGAGGCCTGCGTTGACGCGTGCACTGCGTGAAAGTCGCCACGTCACTAGAGTGCGTTCATAAAGCGGTTGCTAGCACAGCGCTAGCACAGCACGTGAGGCCTGCAGCATCACATGCACCAGAGTCGATTTGACACAACGCCAGCAGGGTGGATTTTGCGCGGACGAGCGTCCAAACCCTAACCCTAACCCTAACCCACCCTAATGCTAACCCCGACCCTAAGGGCGCCTCACACAACACATAAGTACAAGCCCGCACAGCAGATGCAGCAGGACATCTGACGTTCAGCTGCTCTGAATGGCAGCACGTAGCTAGGGTTAGGATTAGGGCTAGATAGGAACCTCCTTTGAAACAAGCAGATGCACATCTGGATGTGAAATTCCACAATTCGTGTGGTGCATGAATTTATTTAAAAGCAGGTGAACAAGCACCAGGCAACAACCCTCGCCTACGGGTTCAAGTTGAAAAGCATGAGCCTGACTCTGATGTGAACATCTCCGCTGCATAAATTCACTCAAAACTCAGCGAAGTGAATTGTCATTGGAGTAACAGACGAGGTCTATTATTGTGAGAGTGAGGTCTTGAGGTGCCCTAACCCTAAGGCTAACTCTAACCCTTACCCCAACTGGGTAGGGGAGCATCAAGCGTTGGAGGGGTAGGGGAGCATCAAGCAACGGGCAACGCTACTCCGCTGCTGGTTCTTGACGCACTTGACAAAGCGCTTGAGACAGACATTAATGCTGACACTCAAGTGTTTCTACAATGGTATATCGGACAACAATGGATTCCGTGCTTGCATTGGACTTTGATGCTGATACCCGAGTGCTTTGTAAGCAGTTGTACAGGAAACTAATAAATCGTGTAATGCGCAAAAACACACAAGCATCATGTGATGCGCCTGACCTGTTGGTTCTTGACGTAGTTGCTAAAGTGCATGAGCCGGAACTTGGTGTTGATACTCAGTGCCTTCACAATGGTACAGGAAAGCGATGAATTCCGTGCCTGCACTGGACGTTGATGCTGATGCTTGAGTGCTTTGTGAACAATGATGTAGGAAAACAATGAATTCCGTGTTGCAAAACAGAAGAACAAGCACCCCCTCCTTGACGTAATTGACAAAGTGCTTGAGCCGGACTTTGATGCTGTTACTTGAGTGCTTTCACATGGTGGAGGAAACCAATGAATTCCGCACCCTGTAATGCGCCTGACCTGCTGGTTCTTGACGTAGTTGACAAAGTGCTTGAGCCGCACTTTTATGCTGTAGCCGTCGTCGTCCTCTCCGCATTTCATGCGCACTTCGCCATAGACCCGGTCTAATCTGCATACATAAAGTGCAATGAGCATGCACGTTGACAACAGAAACTATGATGAAAAATGTAACTCATTCTGTGATGCTGAGGCCGTTGTCGTCCTCTTAGGTCTAGGCTTAGGAGTGAGGGTTAGGGTCACAAGTTCATGCGCACCTCGCCGTAAACCCTGTCTGATATGTCCACGCAGAGCGCAGTGAGCGTACATGTTGATGATAGACAAGGATGATACACAATGAAGAGGCGATTTCAGTCACTGGTAGCAATTGTCATCCTCCACATCTCATGTGCTCTTCTCCATATACCAGGTCTAAGCCATAATTTAATCTAAGCACGTCAAGCACACTGACTGCTGGTAGAGTAGTGGGGTAACACCACCAAAACCAGCAAGCAGGCTGCCGGCCAAGGTATGATAAAATCATGCTCTCTGATCTTCCCCTCCCCTCCCCATGAAGCTTGAGCAGCTGCGGCAGCTGGACTGTTGCACTGCTCAACTGCTACTTGAAACAAACCCTGCTGTGTCATGCACGCACAACATACAGTACCTGACTTGTCTAAAATGGGAAAAACACGGCTGTGAGTGAGTCGTGACTGAGTCATGAGAGTCCTAGTCACAAGTCCCCATTTGTGGCGTCGCTCGTGCGCTGTATCACGAAACACGTCATACGCCCCCCCCATACATACCTACATCAACTGTGGCACTCACCCATGAGCCCATCACAAGTCCCGATTGCAAGTTCTCCGGGTTAGCATTGCTCATCAGAAAACGCGCGCTGAACGACAGAAACCTCTCATATGACATCCATGTCTACTCACAGTCATACCGCTTAGCATTGCTCATCCGATGAGTCAGAGAGCGTGCAGTTCATGAAGCACACCTCAATCACACCTCCATACATACATACCTGCGCCAGTCGTGGCAGTGCTCATCTGATAACTCAGCGAACCTGCGCCGAATAAACGCCTCCAACATAACATACTGTGGATACGGTGGCACTGTTTGACTCGTGGCCAATTGCCGAAGCAGCGGCGTCCACGGTCATTGGCGGAAGGCAGTCAAGTTGCCGGCTAACCACATCTTGTCACCTATGACAATCTTTTGATGCGTTTCCATACATACCTATACCAGGCACGGCAAAGCTCAACGTTCGAACAACCACGCGTCCTCCTAGCAGTACGCGACTGGCATCGGCCTGTCGGTCATTCTGTTGCTTTGGTCACCTTGATGCCTACCTCTGCCGGTGTGGAGCAACAGCCTAGTGCCTACATGGTGAGCAGCAGCTCTCTACTTGCATCACATAACATACCTACCCACACCAGGAGTGGCAGTGCTCACCGTTCAAACGACCATGCATCCTCCTGCGCCGCCCCCCAGTTCTCATCCCGCGGCACATTTTGAATGATCACAGGCAGCTCCGGCGCCTCAAACCTGCGGCAACGCAATGCAAGTAGGGTTAGGTGTAGAGCCTAGGGTTAGGCACCTCAAAACCTGCAGCAACGCAACGTAACTGGGGTTAGATTTAGGATTAGGGTCAGACGCTTCAAACCTGCAGCAACGCAACATAACAGGGTTGGGGTTAACGTCAGGTTTATAATTAGGTGTAGGGCTAGCGTTAGGCGCCTCAGACCTGCAGCAACGTCACATACGAGATGGCATCAACCAGTGCACACCGCGAATAACTGTGCATGCACCGCCTGAAGACCCTGCGACGCGGGCGCCTGAGCACTGAGGACACAATGCAGCCACCGTTTGAGCCGTGGTCTAATTCTAACCGTAGCCCTCACCCATGCGCCCAGTCACTGATCACAAAAATCATACGATTGAGCACACCTTTGTGGGCACAATACAGCCACCAGGTGGAGCCATGGTCTAACAGCAGCGTGTGCCAGACAGAGCCGCTGATCAGATGCATAGCTCCACATTGCGCAGCTGTCCCGATGCTCATCGAGGAGCGACGGACTTGCACATTGAGTCGGGCATGATTTGCAGCGGTGCTTAGCATACACCTAACCCTAACCCTAACCCTAACCCTAACCCTCTCCTACACACATCAGTGGGGATTGGCTAACAACATGCCATCGGTGTGCCAGCCAGAGCCGCTGACCAGATGCATGGCTCCACATTGCTCCCCCGTCCCTATAAACCGTTGACGATCGGCGGACTTGCACACTCATTCGTGGCATGATTTGCACCTCTGCAGGAAACGCTGCTTAGCATGCGCGCCTCTTTTGAACTACACTCAATCGAAGAACCAACCTCAACTATGTCACCGCTCACCTGCCCCAAGAAGTCCTGCAACGACGGGCACGTGCGACACCCTTCACCACTACACTTCAAGTAATGCCTCGATATCAACAGCGCAATGTAACGACCCACTTCAATCACTCGATGCCCACCTGTCCCAGAACTTCTGCAGCGACAGGCCAGCGGCGGGCACCGCGGCACCCCCATTACCACTACACTTGAAGTAGCAACTGCAAGTAGTTGGAGCACCCGCTTCACATGTGGATTCTGCTTGCTTGCTAAATGTACAGCTGTCTGGGCTTGTTAGCGCCGTCAGCGAAAAAATACTAACTTCAACTGCTCAATACTCACCTGTCCCAGAACTCCTGCAGCGACAGGGCGGCGGCGGGCACGCGCGGCTGTATACCTGAAGTAAACCTTCAACATCATCGGTACCCCCACCATTCGTTATACCTGAGGTAAAACTTCAACTCATCATCCATTACACTTGAAACGAAACTTCAACAGACTTCACAACATCGCTCGTCACCTGTCCCAGAACTCCTGCAGCGACAGGGCGGCGGCGGGCACGCGCGGCACCCCCCTCCCGTTCGCGTTGAGGCTGCACAGCACACTCTGCGTCCCGTCCCGCTGCGACGCGCTCTGCACCGCCCACACCTCCGCGTGATCGCACGCGTGAACGTCTACGATGCGCGCTGCCGCGAAGGCGTCGAACGCGTGCGCTTTGCGACTCGGCACTCCGTAGCCGTCGCGCGACCAGTTCTGCGTGAGTCACGAGCCACGGGCGTGGAGAGTCACCGACACATGAGCTTTCTCGAACATTCATAAGGCTCACAGTGTACAGTAGTGAAGCAGCA
Source organism: Tribonema minus (assembly GCA_017506865.1). Classification (NCBI taxonomy): domain Eukaryota; class Xanthophyceae; order Tribonematales; family Tribonemataceae; genus Tribonema; species Tribonema minus. The sequence goes on from JAFCMP010000169.1 coordinate 51,814, forward strand.
AAGGCGTGCGGAGGCCCGGGACGCCGTAGGCGTCGCACGACCAGTTCTGCGGGGGCCACGTGAGTGGAACGTTAATTAGGTGAGAGTGTGCAGTCGTAGCAATTGCAGTAGTTGCAACCAAACATCAATGAGGTTACATTGTACAGTGGTAGCAAAGCTGTCGAACGCATGCGCCTTGCGGCTTGGGAGCCTGTGGCCGCCACAGGACCAGTTCTGCGGGCCGCTAGAGTGAGGCGTCGCCAACATTTGAGGTGGAAATAGAGAGATGTAGCAAGTGAAGTGGTACGGTTTGGCGTAGCCAAGGCCCTGCGCACTGTCGCCCGAGAGCCTGCAGCTATCGCACATCCAACTTTACGCGTCAGAAAGCTGGAGCGTAGCCGCAGCCAGTTCTGCACGTCGCAAAACTTGAACTTTGCCAATCACCTAACCCTAACCTTAATCATGACCCTAACACTGACCCAACCTCAGCCTAACCCCCCGACCCAGGCCATCCATCTCCCTTTGTGACCGGCACACTGGAGCTTTGCCAATCACGTTACCCTAACGCTATCCTTAATTCTAACCCCGACCCTCACCCCAACCTCAGCATCACCCCCCAACCTTGACCAGGCCATTGTGGTTGGCACAAATATGAGGTTGATATGACAGCACAGCAGCGCCAGCGCTTTGTGCGCCAAAGGCGCGTCTGTATCGTCAAAGGTCAAGAAGGCACGCCAAGTGTGTCCTACCAGGCATGCTCTATGTGAACAAATTATGATGCAGGCAGTGTGCCAAGACTGCAATTGTTGTAGGGAGGGATACTGCGCTGATAGAGTGTCTGCGCGCAGTTGGATTCATGGCAGACACCGGACATCCAAAGTCTCTGACACTCTCTTGAGCCTTTATGAAACGCCACTCTTCTTTTTGTTCAAAGCACACCAGCATCTCAGCCCCGCACTGTGGCCGAGCAAGCATGCCTCACAGCGAGGCATGCTGGGCACAAATGACGAGTAGTATGCTGACTTTGTAAATTGACCTTCTGTTACAAGCACTGCATACAATGGTTGTACCAAAATGCACCAACCCATGTTATACATACGTACCCCTTGCACGCCCTACCTGCAGATGCATTTGTTTTTGCAAGGCGCTTGAGCCACTTCAATCATTCATTGCTGCAGTCCCAAGAAAGTTATCACGATTTTTCACACACCACACGCTTGTGATTGTACTTGCTTCCCACTTGAGTTCGATGCCCAGATGTAACTTTACTTGCCCGATTGAAGTAACATGCCTTCGAAGGATGCAGAAGGTGAAAACATGATAACATCAACATCGTCAACATGGTAACTTACAGCAGGCTGGATTGCTTGTTGGTCAATGGTCATTCCCACATGTTGGTGGTTCCCAATAGTGCCAGTGGCTCTGGAAGCGGGAATACGTACCTCGTTCTCGCAATTTTCCCAATCGATTGGTGACTATTCATAGAAACATATCGAGACAAAGAGTACCTTGAGCTTGGGTCTGTGCTCAGCCTTCGCAGTTGCGAGCCGCCTTTCCCAAAGGGGTCTGTCCTCGCCGGTCGCATCGCCTTCTTCGCTAATGCCGAGCTTGTGGTCCTTGTGAGAAGATGACCTCTGCTGCTGTTCCTGTTCCTCCTGCTGCTGCCGCAACCGCTCTCTGTGCTTCTGCTCCGCAGCAGCAAAGCCCGACATGCCAGCCCCCCAGACGCATGTACAGCGCTATGAATAAAAAAAATACAATTTCAAGCCGAACTTCAAATCAAAACTTCATGACATAATTGAAGTTGTGAGGCGCGTGAACTTTTAAAATTAAGATTAAAATCAAAGAGGCTGCGATGACAGATGTGCATGCGATTCTCGACCCAATGCTGGCTCGGTGCATCCTGGCGTTCATTCGCCCCTCTCTCATGGTCAGAAGCGCGTGCCGCCTCTTCAGCAGCGTCACCGAGGCTCACGAAGGGGAGCAGCCATACACAGTGGCCGCAGATGCGCAACCCCACAGCTCATCGAATGGGCGGAGCGCCACGGTCTGTCTCTGGCGCTGGCGCAGAAATCGTGCATACGCTACGGCAACCGCGCAGGCCTGCTCCGGCTTCGCTCACAGTTCGACCTGCCACTGAGAGCGGAGCACAGTTGGCTCGCTGCCCGAGGGGGAGACCTGGAGCTGCTACAGTGGCTGCTGCAGAACGGGTGCCCTTGGGACCTGCTCACATGCCAGCAGGCTGCAGCCGGAGGGCACCTGCACGTGCTGCAGTGGGCTCGTAGCAACGGTTGCCCTTGGGACGTCGGGACGCGCCAGTATGCTGCGGCCGGAGGGCATCTGCTCGTCCTGCAGTGGGCTCGTGCGAACGGCTGTCCCTGGGACCAGTCCTTGTGTTCATCTGCTGCGCACGGAGGGCACTTGGACATATTGCAGTGGGCTCACGCCAATGGGTGCCCTCGACATGACCGCATGTGCTACAGTGCAGCTGCCAGCGGGCATCTGCACGTGCTGTAGTGGGCGCGTGCCATTGGATACCCCTGGGACGAGGGCGTATGCAATCTTGCTGCATTAGGCGGACACCTCGAGGTGCTGCAGTGGGCTCGCAACAACGGCTGTCCTTGGGACGACCGGACGTGCAAGCGCGCTGCAGAGGGAGGGCGCCTGGAGGTGCTGCAGTGGGCTCGCAACAACGGCTGCCGGTGGAGCAAGGACGTCTGCAGACTAGCCGCAGAGCATGGGTATTTGCACGTGCTTCAATGGGCTCGTGCAAACGGGTGTCCATGGGACAAAGAGACATGCAGGGAAGCCGCAAAGAAGGGCCGGTTGGAGATCCTTAAATGGCCCGTGCAACGGGTGCCCCTGGGACTTCTTTACATGTGCCCTGGCGGCAGGCAACGGCCACTTGCAGGTGCTCCAATGGGCCCATGCAAACGGGTGCCCCTGGGACTCCTTTACATGTGCCCGGGCGGCAGGCGACGGTCACCTGGAGCTGCTCCAGTGGGCACGCGCCAACGGGTGCCCCTGGGACGAGCGCACGAGCGGAGCAGCAGCGGAAAATGATCATCTCGAGGTGCTGGGCTGGGCACTAGCTAATGGATGCCCTGAGCACTGCCCACCTTCTCATGCGTGAGCCACAGTCAGAGCCAGACTCAGGTGAGCACCATACACCGCTAACCATGCAGGTTTGATGCAGACATGGTTTGGTTAATGCGACAGTTGCCGTAAGGCTTGCATACATCGCATCAGGTGTGTCTAAGCAAATGATTCCTGTGTACCAGTATGTGCACGGTTCACACGTTGCAGTACCGCCATGGCTCCTGCTTTCACTCTTCCTTCAGTGGTGTGCTGTCCAGCGTTCAGTTTTGCTTCGTGGGCTGCCTAAAATCATCGCCGTAATGGTGCGCCCACTGACATCAGATATTATTCAAGTGCTGTTATTTGACTTGCCAGTCTGACTATGCCAGGATACTACTAATAGTCTGAGGCTGTTGCAAGTCTAGGTAGTGTGTAAACACTCAGTGTCAACCCTCCACTGTCCTGTAAGAACACATGCAACTGGCTAGTCTAAGAACTTTAGTTGAACATTCGTACGCATTGTCGAGAGTCTAGTAGTAGTTACTGTAGTAGTAATAGCTGCAGCTGCACAGGGCAACTAACTGACTGTCAAAATACTGCCACTGCCTATCAATCGTTTCTAAACTCTCTACTCACCTGTATGATCATCTATCCTATCCCCTGCCTGTCCCCTGCTGTACAGCCTGCGAGATGGGACTTCTGCACGTTTTGATGGACATGATCCCTAGAAAAGCACTGCCTGCACAGAACTATAGGTGATATTATACCTGTCAGCAGTTAACAAAGGCTGCTGCAACCCTCAGGATCACCAGCCCTGAAGGTTGCAGAGGGCCACACGGCTTCGTCGTGCCTGTGATTTACACGTTAGCTTGAGGAGCTGAGGTCGATACTGCTTGGCTAAACATGCTTGCTGCAGAGCCTGGCACCATATCGTATACTGGTCAATTATGCATTTTTTTGCAAGTACACCTTGCAAGTCTCCAGGTGCGCTCAGCTCCTTTCAATATTGTATATACTGCAGTACCAACTTCGAAGAGCGTTGATGATCGCTGCTCATGACAGTGTTCTTCATCACACATATGTTGCCCTTCACTGCAGGCAGCCGAATCACGGGGAGGGGGTCATCGTCACAACTTGCAGCGCAGCCATATGTAACAGCGGCGGAAGCAGAGGTTCAATGAACGCCCACTAATGAAGCACTTTGCATGCCCAATCAGAATAGTTGCATACTTCTCATTACGTCCGCTTGCATTCTAGGCCCATGGTCTGCAGCGTGCCGCGGTTGTGTTGGAGCCTTGATGTGCTGCAAGTACGATGCAACATCGAGTTGTGAACTACAGCAGCAGTCCCTACACACTCGAAGGCACAATGTCATACATCAAGAGCCTGTGCTTGCTGAATAAAAGTATTTATCACATATTGGGGACTTGCATGATTATTAAAGATTTGCATGCGTGGGCTGCTGAGGCTGTGTAACAGTGCTGCAGCGCTTGCAGGTCGCCACTTGTACAGGTATGCCTTGCAATAACTTGCTCATCATCATGCAATGGCCAGCACTCTACTAGTAGACCTGGCGGTTGCCATCGCTTACTGCATCTCAAAAGGATTCGGTGTCCTTATGCCATTGGGGATTGCTTAGCATTCACTCATGGTGAAGAATCATTGACAATCGAGAACGCCAAATTAGACAACTCAGAGTTGCTCTGCGCCGGCTTCTGCTGACGTTTGCGCCCAGCTCCTGGGTATTGTAGGACTGCGACAGTTCTCCTAGGAGGTTTAAGATCTTTATCCTAAGGCTTCCAGGTTCATCTGGTGTGTCACATGTGGCATAGATGCAAACCGGTGACCATGATGGCAGGCGTGGTTCAGAGTGCAGGCGCCGACTCGAAGCATTGTACTGTCACTTGAGTGAAGGCAGTGAGGTCCAAAATCATATCGGATACTTGAAGTACCTACTTGAGCATTTGGCATATGATATCAATTGATTGCAAGTGTTGACATACATGAAAAGCACCAGGTGTGAGTTAGGGCCAGCACACACTATGAGGATAGGGTAAATTTCAAGTTGAAGTGATACGGGGCATTTGTGCGACCATGACACATCATAAATGCTAGTCTTCGTCATCACCCATTGAATTGGGCACTACACCTATGAGAGTGGACATAACAGAGGCTATTAATTTGTTCCTGAATGCAACAGATCCAGGACAGTGGGGTGCATATACACATATGTGTATGTGCACATGCTATACTTATGATAAATAAGCGCATGACCATGGGTGTACACAGTCAGATCGCAGGCCCGTGCCACCATGGCAGTGTGCTACAGATGGAGACAACATCACTTGGTGCATGTAGTTGATGCGTCCAGACAGAGCATTAAAGCCGCAACCCTGCGTAAGCCTCAGGCTGCTCACCCCCTTTTATGCGCCCTGCTACACGCACTGCGGCACATCTGACACCAGCACTCACAGCAACTGGAAGCTAACATGCCTGATCATCGTTAGGGAGTTTGCTGCCCATCAATCAGGCAGAGGATTGTGCATGTGCATCACCGTTGCACAGTCCTGAGCTTCAGGTTATGTGTGTGTGTCCCATCCCGTATAGAGAATGATGACTGCGGCCGCTACTCAGGATCATGCGAAGGGCAGATGCTGTCAGGTAACGGAGCCACAAGGCCGCAAAGCATCCAGCAGTGCTTGTGCTGAAGCAAGGGTGCAGCTTCCCGTGAACGCCTGGTGAGCACTATGTTTTTAAAATGCAAAAGGTATACGAGTGCTGATTCGACTGCCTATGTACAGGCAGGGTGCTGTTGCAGCCTTGGTGCTGTTGCAGCCTGAGGCTGCCCACTGCTATTATCCAACCTCACAGCTGGCTCAGGAAAACGGAACGCGTGCCAGGTTCACCTGTCTTGGCGAAAGCTGCTCATGGCAGCAGCAGCGGGCTCGGATTTATATTTATCAGTCACACAGAGCTGCACGTGCACGTCTGCTTGCTGTTGCAGTCAACGGAGGAACCCAGAATGCGTTGCGTTCGCAGCAATCTGCCGCCGCGAGGGGGAACCGCAGCTGCGCTGTGTGTGGATCACGACATCACGCAACGCTGCGCAGCTACATAGCGTCGCTAGCGATAGGCTTAAAAGCGCTTCCAGGCTACTCTGAATTAAAAAGTACACGCCGTTGAGCCCGAAGGCCCGGAGTTTTGTCAGCGTAGGTACAGCAAAGAGCGAGCGCCATCCGAGAGCTGCTGGTGGCATCACGAGGAGAAACCAACACGGCTCAGGCATGTGTCTGCGTTAACTATTATCGTCAGTCGCAGCAGGATCGCAGCATTCTTCGTCAGGTGAGCCAACAAGCTTGCCGATTTCGGTGCTTCAAGATGAGGACGCTGGGCACCATCTGCGCCATGCCTGCAAGCTAGGCCATGATGTAGCTTAAATTGCCTTAGCACCTTCATCTAGAACTTGTACGGAGCACTCGCTGCTGCCCTGTGTTGCTCGGCGTCTGCAGGGAAAAGCAGTGAAAAACACGTGAGGGCCTGCCGCAGAGGGTTGCGTGGTGTTACGCTGGTGGCAGGCATGCACGTATTATGCCGTACTGACCTATCCGCGCGACTTCATTGAGTCCACTTGAGAGAGAGAGAGAGCGGTGCCACGCGCCAAACCAACAGATCGCCTGCTTCAAGCGCAGCTTCAAGTTCTCCTCATTTGCGTTTCCTGGCCGCTCCTCTCTGACACTGGTGTTCATGAGGCTTTAAATAGCCATTTCGGAAGCTCAAATACTCTAATTGACTGGCCTGCTGCACTGCTGCTGATCGTCGACTGATTGCAGACCAAGCCACATCGTCAGCACCTCCGAGAAGTTTGATTGAAGGCCAATTTCCAAACATGAGCTTCGCTAGATGTAACCGCACAAGGAAGCTGCTGCTGCTAGGAGCATGCGCCCTTTGCGGCAGGCTGGTGTCCGCTGATATGTGGCGCATCGTCTACGAAGATCCTGCACCCGACGTCAATGCCGACCACGCGGCAGGCCCGGACGCGTCCGCAGCTTCCGCAGCATCAGCACCGACAGCTATCGACAGCTACCAATCATCACACGCCACTGTAGCCAGCTTGATAGCGGCAGACCCATTGACGGACATCGACACATTCCTCCCCGAATTTGGCCTCGCCTATGCAACCGCCTCGCCGGAGGCCGCCGCGCGCATCGAGGCGCTGCCGGGAGTGCAGTCCGTGACACCAGTGCAGCAGGTGCAGTACCTGCACCCGGATGAACACTTCAAGTCAGGATACATCATAGAGCCAGGGAGCAGCAGCGGCGGCGGCAGCAGCGGCGGTGGCAGCGGCAGCGGCGGCAGCGGCGGCGGCAGCGGCGGCGGCGGCAGCGGCGGCGGCGGCGGCAGCGGTAGCGGCGGCGGCAGTGGTGGCAGCAAGCGGCACCTGCGAGGCGCCAGCAACCACATACCGGATCGGGCGGGGAAGCACGTTCCTGATCTGGTGCCGCTGCAGTGGAGCTTGGACGCGATAGATGCGCAGCGGGCGTTTGGCGCGGGGCTGAAGGGGGGAGGGGGCTACAGGGCGAAGGTGGCAGTGCTCGACACAGGTGCGCGCTCGTGGATGTTTGGAGTACAGTCGTGAATGTTTCGAGTAGAGTCATGGATGTTTTGAGTAGAGTCGCCAAGTCGCGTCATTTGGCAGTTCGAGTCATGCGGGGCTGAGGGGGGCGGGAGTACAGGGCCAAGAAGGCAGTGCTCAATACAGGTGCGCGCGTGCGCTCTCGTGAATGGAACAAATCAAAACACCGTGGAGCTCTAGGTGACAAGGTGTGGTTAGCCGCAAGTGCCTCCGTCCAGTAACCTTTGTCGCAGCTGCTGCAGCAACTAGCCATGAGTCGGACAGTGCTACCATATCCACAGGCGCCAAAAGAGAAAGTTTTTAGTAGAGTCGTATAATGTTTTGAGTAGAGTCGCCGAGTGGTGTCTGGACAGTTCGAGTCGAGTCACCAAGCTGGGTCATGTGCTGTGGGCGCAGCGCAAACCTGCAGGAGGTGTGCAGCATCAGAGCTTTGTTGCGCTGTTCAATGAGGTGCTTCACCTTTCGTCAATCTATTGAGGCACAAGTCATCAACAACACTCAGTTGGCTCAAATACAAAATTCATGAAATGAACTTGTGATAGAAGCTGCTTTCATCGATGCTGCGCGCCCGTCCATGGACGCATGTTCAGGGTGTACTTCAAGTTGAAGTGGCCTTCCAATACTATCTGAACAGGAAGGAATGACTTTTGCACTTGGGATCCGATATGCTTTCACAAACGCTTCAGCTTGCTTGCGCTTTCAACGTGCTATCCTGCCATCAACAGGTAAAGGTTTGCTGTTTGTCCAAAGTGCAAGACTTGAATACTTTTCCACAAAAACAACACAACGACCACAATAAGGATCAGATGTGAACAATAGGAGGACAATAAGCTGTGCGAATCGCCTTTGAACCTACAGATTGCTAATACAATAAGCTCCATCACCACATCGCACCGCTCTGTCACTGCACATAAGCTGCGTGACTCGTCTGTAAACCTAGAGGTCGCTATTAAACTCGTGTCGTGATAATATTCATGATAACAATCAAGCTCCGCCCCGCTGTTGCAATCAAGCTCCGCCCCGCTGTTGCCAGGGTTCTGGCTGGAACACCCGCCATCGCCCCCAACATCAACAGGCGACTCTCCAAGAGCTTCTGTAAACCTAGAGGGTGCTATTAACAATCATGTTATCATGTTTGTTATGATGATAAGCTCCGCCCCGCCCTTCCCAGGGTTCTGGCTGGACCACCCCGCCATCGCCCCAAACATCAACAGGCGACTCTCCAAGAGCTTCATCCCCGGCGAGGGCCTCCAGTTCAAGACCCCGCGCAATCAGGGTGACAGTTTCAGCCACGGCACCTGGACCGCCAGCCTCATTGCTGCGGCACACGTGGGGAACTCGGGAATTCGGGGAGTGGCACCAGCGGCGGAGCTTGTTCTGGTGAAGGTTCTGTCGGACAATGGGTGGGGGAGTGATGGGCTGATTCTGAAGGGCATGAAGTATGCGGCGGACTCCGGGGTGGACATCATCAACATGTCGCTGGGGCTGGTAAGTATTGATTGTGTACTTCAAAATATTACTTTCATGTATCTCAATTGTACATAACACGGGTCAGTGCCGGTAGGGATTGAGGTTGTTTGTCAAGACAGAAACGCGATGAAGGGCGTGAAGTATGCGGCGGACTCCGGGGTGGACATCATTAACATGTCGCTGGGGCTGGTAAGTACTGAATGTGTGTTGCAACAAGTGTGCTTCTATGTACTTGGGCAAAGTGTGCAGTATGGCGCAGTGCTGATAGTGCGTGAAGGGTTGAAGTTGTTGATCACCGCAGGGACTCGATGAGCTGACTCTAGCATGTGAGTAGTGACTGTGGTATCATACTGCTATGCATGAGTGCAATGAAGTACGCGGAGGACTCCGGGGTGGACATCATCAACATGTCGCTGGGGCTGGTGAGTCTTGAATGCGCAGAAAGCTTCGAAGTATGTACAAATTCAGTCTCCGCGATAGGGCTGATGAAGTTGTTGGGACTACACTTTCTGATCTGACTGCGTGTATGGGCATTCATGTGTGACAGACGACGTGCTGTTCTGAGTGCGATGAAATGAGGATTGGTGCTATAATCAAAGCGAGGGCCAGGTCCGTACCCCCATGTATCTCACCAACTGCAGGTGATGCCAGTGGCATCTTTGCTGTCGTGCGCCTGCGCTGTAGCCCCCCCCTGCAAGACATCACGGCGGCACTGCTGATCATGTACGCTTGGGGCCAGCAACAGGGTCAGACTGCTTATGTAGCAAAATTGCAACTCTGCACGGTGATTCAATGGCGCTCACGTGCCTGGTATGCATGAGCACTGCGCCACTGACTGACTGCCTAAGTAGCGCTAGCGAGGCCATTGTCCCTAAACCCAAACCTCAAATGCAGCTCTTCATGGGCAACCATTTCATTGTCCCCGCAGTTGCCATGCCACCCCTGCAGGGCTCCATGTAAGACACTCAGAGCACGGCAGCGCTGCTGACCGCCAACAAATAGGGCTAGCTAGCCTCTGCCAAACCCTAAGCCTAACCTAAACCTAACCCTTATTGCTCTGTCGGCGCGCGCGCCATGCCACCCCTGCAGGGGCCCCTGCAAGACACGAAGAGCACGGCGGCGCTGCTGACCGCCTACAAGCGCGCCGTGCGCTACGTCCTCAGCAAGGGCGTGGCCATCATCGCCGCCGCCGGCAACGACAGCTTCAACTTCGATGACGCCAACGACCAAAGCGTCTACGTCCCGCAAGACGTGAAAGGCGTAATAGTCGTCAGCGCCACCGGGCCCAAGGGCTGGCGCTACAAACCCACCGCCAACATGGACCGTTTGAGCTACTACTCCAACTACGGCGCGAACGTCGTCGACTTCGCTGCGCCCGGTGGGGACATTCGGTCCATGTACGCTGACTCGGAGGCACTCTGCTACGTGCCTGTCATCAAGCGTAAGGTGAAGTGTTATCAGCTAGATGCCATGCTCGGCGCCTGCTGCTACACTCCTGAGGGGGGGTATGGGTATAGATGGGCCATGGGTACGTCCGCCGCCGCGCCGGTGGCTAGCGGTGTGGCAGCGCTCATTGTATCCAAGCTGGGGCATCACGTGCCGCCTGCCAAGCTAGAGATGTGTATGCGAAAGACAGCGGAGGATTTGGGGGAAAAGGGGCGAGATGCCAGCTACGGCTGGGGGCTGGTGAACGCGGGCAACGTCGTGGATCTCAGGGACTGCCAGCAGCAGTAGCTGCGGTTTTGTGTCGGGGGCGCGGTTGTTTTCGCTTCTGTGTGTGTATCATGGTGTCTGTGCCGGCGCCGCGCGCTGGTACGACCTGCATATACATTGTAACTGTACTACAACTTGAAGTAGAGGGGCTGAGAACAATGGGGGGGGGGGGGCGGCAGCGGCGTTGTCGACGTTTTGCGCATGTGGGTGCTTTCAGTGCGTTTTGAAGTGATGTTAGTGGGGACAGCTGTACCATGTTTGTGCGAACACAAGAGTCCCTGAAATGCCCCATGTTCCCTTGCACAAGTCGACCTTTGTCGAAATCGGTGCTTTTGTACCCCATCCTTCCCGTGCAGAGTCTGGAGCTCTGATAAATACACATTGGCCCTAGCATATGCTGCTTTGCAATTGGCAACTGGCTTTGGCCTTGCTTTTCTGTTGCTGCATGGCATGACATGATCTTCTGCCGTATAGAACCGCCGCAAGAGAGATGATTCTGTGTCTTACATACTGTATGCTGATTGAGCACCATGTCATTTGATCCCGCATCATGTGGCCAACGTGCTCTGACCTGATCCTGGACAGACTTTGTTGAGCGGCAACATGAGTCGGACCTGTACTTTTCATTGATTCTCGCTCAGGGTGCGAAAATGCGCAGATGAATGGCATCTAAGCTTGCTGTACACAACTTCGGAATCTACATGTTGTGTGACTGTCCGAAAGTGTCTCAAGGACCTTGTACGCGTGCCACAATCGACACATGAGCACTGCGACTTGTTGACCAATCTGACATTGGACACTTGAAGGCGCTCGTTGTGCAGCCTGCAAAACAACACACGAATGCTGAGCATCGCAACCTAACAAAAGCGCAAACATGACCAAGCCACTCACTTTGCAGCATGTAGAAAACCAGTGGCACTAGCATGAGCGCTTTCATGCATTCATAAACGCACTGCACAAGCAACAGGCAGCATTACAACTCCTCGAGCAGCATACTTTGGGCTAAAAACCGACGCCAGTTTGCCCGTTGAGAGGCAAACATGCGAACTACAATTGCCCACATACTCTGACCGTGACCCCAAGTGAGCAATGACCCCCACGCTGGATGTGACCCCAAGCAGGCATACACTCACAACACACTTGCAAGCATGGAAGGCGTTTAGTTGCCTGGAGACCCAGACGATAGCGGTCAGCATGCTTACATGAAGTGATCAACCTTGATGGTGCGGCAAAACTTGGGGATAGAGCTAGGGTTAGGGTTGAATTTGGGGTTAGAGTTAGGTTAGTTAGGGGTCAACATCAGGGTCCGGGTTAGGGTTAGGGTCAGGGTTTGAGTTAGCCGCAACCCTAGCCCTAACCCTAAGAAGGCGCGTCGCTCAAATGCCAGGAACGCAATGACAAAGCCCTTAATGATGTGTTTGGAACTATGGCAACTTGTGCACTGCCAGCGGCCATGCTTGCGCTCATCGACTACAGCACCCTCTCATGGGGTGCACCCTAAGGCTTCCGTTCATGTCAAACTACTGTTGCAGTATCGGAGTATCTATAGTAGCAGTGTGCTGCTGCACTTTGTGTGCGGTGTAAATCCTCAGGTGCATATTTGTTGTCACCTCAAATCCCTCAAATCACTTGAAAAAAAACATGCCATGGCTGCGCACTTTTGTGTATGTGCGTATGGACTTGTATTTATAAAGGCCCAAGGGAGGCCGGGTTGCCTATGCAATCGAAAAGCTTGCGTCAACGCAGCAGCCTAGTCTGCGTTGTGTATGTACATAGCGGTCACATGCATTTGCGCTATGTATAGCAACTAGGTCGACACGTCGTCATGTACACATGTGAACAGCCGTGCATGTGGACAGCACAGCAGCAGGGAAGCCCCAACACTTGTTGGTTGGTTGAGTGGGAGCCACAACAACAGTGCCTGCTGTTGTTGACAGAAGACTGACTGATGTATTACACTTGGGCCGCATGCATGGAAGGCCGTTGCCTCAAGCCCCATACCATTGCGGTCAACATATTTACAGTGCCCTGCACGTGCTTTCTCTTGTCAGTAACGCACTCCCATTCGTCCGATTGCGCCATCAAGTGTTGCTCAACAGCAAGAGCCAGCACAGCGCTGCTGGCGCTGCCATTTTGTAGTGCCCGCATGATGGCCACTTTCAAGTACCCACCCCTAGCCTGTCACCCTTGGAGCCCTTTGCTCCATAATCCCTTTGCCGTAGTGAAGCTATGCCCAAGCAGGCAGCTCCATGCCCAGGTCTCGAAGGTGTGGCATGATGCGTACCTCAATGGCGGCGCGCAACTCCTCATTTATGGTGCTCAGGTACTCTCCGAGCATTCTCTGTCTGCGATTCTTCTGCGTCTGATTGAACAGCTCAAAGCTGCCATAGTACAAATTGTCAGGGGGGGTCATCTTGAATTTGCAGCTGCGGACATGGTTGTGCGCATCCTGGCCACATGGCTGCATGCACCAGCCACAGAAACTGTTCCCGCAACCGATTTTCCCTCGCACATGTCCAGGCAACTCCACTGGTCTGCACCTGATGGCAAAGCAGTCTTCAAAGTCCAAGAATGCCTGACAACCATCAAATGACACAGCAGACATCCACAATGAGCCCTGCGAACAAATTGAGCTACAGTGGTTGTTGCTTACTTACGGTTAGGGTTAGGGTCAGGGTCAAAGAGGGGTCATTATTATATTCTGCAGAAATTTCCTCCCTTATTACGCATCCACACAAGCTGACTATAGCTTCTGCCTCCTGTGTTCTGCAATCATGTCTGATCAACAAGATGTGCAACGCAAAGGTGAGGAGGATGGGGTATTACTTCCGCTCGTTGGCACTCTGCGTGGTCTAAAGAAGCCAACTTAGAAAATCAAACTATAACTGCAGCCAGGATACAGAGCACAGAAGAGTGGCCTCCAAAGCCACATAACATACCATGATACTTCACAATATGCACCGTCTGCTACAATTTGACCAAGCCAGCACAAGGTTTCACTCATGCATTACAAGCACCGAACTGTGGCATCAACAAGCAGCCAAAATGACATACTGTTCACCTTGTCACACGTGGGGCAGTGCAGGGTGAGCACCCTCTCCACCACATGTAATTCGCCCTGCCGGGCAGCCTGGTCTAGCGCGTTGGTTGAGTGCGAGTTCATCAGCTCCAAACGAAGATCCTCCAAGCGCTTGTTGAAGGCGGCCTGGAGTTCAAAACTGTTCAGCTGCTTAATGCCTGCCTCCACTGCCGTGCGGTACTTTGTGTGGGTCTCCTGGCGAATGTGCTGGGCAACAGTGTGTGGATCAAATGCCTTGCTCGCACAGTTGACACCTGTGCAGCGGACGAACCCGCCGCTACCAGCAAGCTTGAGCGGGTCATCAGCAAGCGACGCAACCCAGCGGTCGAGACACACGTCGCAGGTGAAGTGCTGATTGCCTGCGGCCGCTGCGGCACACATGACGCCCTGCGACTCCGGCATCATTTCAAAACAGGATATGCACTCGCCCTGTATATCAAACGTGCCTGCCACCAGCAGCGGCTGCGCTGTCGCTGCCTGGATATTAGCACACTGCGACCTTTGCAGGTCGTCCTTTCCGCCCACCACCGGCGGCTGATTACTATGGTGTGTGAAGGCGCCTAAAACCCTTGGACCTTTCTGGGGGGGCTTCTTCTTGAGTAGTGGCTTTGCTGCCTTATTCGTCTTGCGCTTGCCCTTCAACGACGTCGCATCTGTCCTGCTATTGATAAGGTAGAAGAGACAGCAACAGAACATTCAAACAGCGCAGCGCGCAGTGCAATAAGGAACTTGTAAATTGTCGACAATCAACAATCAACAATCGGCACACACACTTGCGGCTGTCAAAGGCTGGCCTGGCATGAACATGACTCAAGCGGAGACAAATGGCCAGCTGCACTGATGCAGCTGGGTAAGTCAATCCATGCCGCCATTGGCCTTACTCAAATGCATATCGGATTGATAGTGAAGGTTGTTTGAAGAAGGTTTGTTGAAGACTACTGGGCAGTAGACTCTTCGGAAGCTCATGATGAAGGACAGTATGGCGCCAACTTGCATTTCAGAACCTCCTAAACCTTGTAATGTCACGGGACGGTCCCCTGCAAGATGTGTCAACAAGTATGCGCAATACAACACACCTGATGACGGTTTTGCCCGAATACTCTCCCCTGCTAGTCGTGAGAGAGGCTGATTGATTGTTACACGGTGTATACTATAGCACAACTGCTCACGAGCCTACACTTCCAGACGGACTGCATCGGCTGATACTGCAACATGCGCAAGCACATTGAAACGGTATATACACGTACTGCATGCACACAAGAGGGGTACCCGGGTACAGGACCAGTTGATGTCATTTCTACTTACAAGTATGTACACAGTTCGCAATTGTCGAGTGCACATTGTGGCCATGGTGCACAGGTTAATAATCACCTCACACAACATTCTGTTCGCGAAAGCAGATGGGATACCGGAAGCAGGCTTCACACGCCCGATAACAACTTAAAGGTGCCATCATGCGAATCGCACAAGGCGCTTGTCTAAACTCTCACGAGTCACCACAGAAAGTGAGTGACACTGCAAAATCAAGCAGCTGACGAAATCTGCAGAACTGACGACCAACTCACCGTCTTTCCGGCTGTAGCACCTCAGTGACAACCTGAGCAATGCAGTCATTGATGAAGTACTGCAACAGAGCAGCATCAAGAAAAGAGCATCATCATGTCAATTGTTAACACATCTTGTAGCTTGTGCGGTTGTGCATGTCAGCGGGAACGCAATCCTGAGGCCATCAGTGGTGCAATACAACATGTCAATTCAAAGTTCCATTCAAATGTGCAGCAGTGATGGCAGCTCAAAGACTGCCTTGACAAGCTGACGGGCAAAGCCCACTCGCGAGGTGAGCCAGTACGAAAAGTGGTCAAGCAGTAGCTGCTTTCACCAATGCGAGAGGAACAGCTTGAGAACTGTGGGTGTGATGGTGACTCACTTGAATCAACTTTGAAAGCCATCAGTGCTCGAAAGCAGAACGAGGCGACTGACGAACGATGCACTAACCTTCATCGGTGTGAGGTCCACATTGATATGAACCTCCAAAGCTTCCCTCACGATCCTGCTTGTTGAAAAATGCACATTATCTGGGTTTAACATGCCTCTCAGGCGCTCCAAAATGTGTTGCTCTGTCGGCAAGCTCGCGCATGGAGGCTTGGGCTTGGCGACCTTCTTCACGCTCGCTGTTGGCTTCATGTCGACGAGCGAGAAGTATATGCACTCGTCTGAGAAGTGTATGCACTCGTCTGAGAAGTGTATGCACTCGTCTGCCACACAACTTGCGTGTTTGGCAACACTGTTTGCCGACGAGTGCCAGCCTCGGCGAGCCCTCGACGGCAACATTGGAGAGAGGCAGTTCAATTTCAACTTCAACTCACGTTGCGCTTTCCAATGGTGGCTTGCCCGCGCCAGGTCCCCGCAGCTGGCGCTTCCAGGCTACCTCGATGACCTCACCATTATGACGCCCAGCTGTGACGCGGCGGTGGTTACAGCTCTTGCCCTTCCCGCCTCCGCAGGCTCAGGCAGGCAGGGGGGGCGCGCGCGATGTGCAGCGCGTACTTGAAATTCGCAGGAAACGATAGACTACAAAAACGTAGTCTCAGGGGCCCTGAACCCCACTACACATACCCTATTTTCCGCAGCCTTTGACCACTTCGGCGCTATGTCACGCGACACCCAAGCGCTGTTACACGCACTCGCCGAGCAGAGCTCGCAGGGCAGCTACAATCTCGCGCAGCGCGTTGCCTTCTGGCGCCGCCGCACCTCCCTCGCGCTACAGCGCGCGCTCACACGTGTCGTGATCGACAACTGGAACGCAGTCATTGCCCCTGATGGCGACGTCAGCGCTTACCGCCGCATCGCACTGTTGCAGGTGCCGCGGCCTCCACCGGCCAGCGCCGAACCGCCGGCCCCTCCGTAGGTATAGTTATTGCACAGCCCGATTTATCCTGTGCTCAACCCATGCGGTCCAGGACATAATATACAACTCCAACTCAACGCGCGCGTTAAAGTGAAATGGCAGTGCTCTTCTTCATGTAGAAGAGTTGGAGGAGGCTGCGCTCATGAGGCTCATACGTTTTGTCCTCGCCGTAGCCTGGCTTCTTGCAGGTACCAAAAGAATCTTCAATCACGCGCGAGCGTGTGCGAATTGAGCTGATGTCCGCCTGGTCAGGCAAAGATAAGTGTAGTCTACAGCTCCAAATACACATCGCCCAAGCGCATCTGCCAGCATTGCAATTGGCAACCGCTTGTGGCGTTGCTGTTCTGTTGTTGCACTCGCATGATGTTCACGTGCTACATTGACTAGGTGCATGTGGTTCTGTGTCTTACATACTGTATATACCATATATGGGCATATTTTGATGGAATGACAAACAAAAGTTATGGTCGTATGGGCAACATCTGCACCATAGCAGCAGGTGTCATTGGAGCTTGTGTCAAATGCACCGTATTGTGGCATGAAGACAGATGACATGATTCTTTCATGACTCCAGATGTTATGCCAGCACTTGCGGAGGGGGCCTGTCAGGTATGTAAGCGTGACCGTGGTTGCTGCTTCTCCCAAAGGATTAACATTTTTATTCCATGCGTGCACATGCAGGTCACAGTATGTGTATTCTTCTATATGCCAGAAGTATCTCTTTGTGTGTGGGTAATGCGAAAGATCTTGCAGTGGAAATTGGTCAAAAACACCTTGTTAAAAAGCGTTATTGCTGCTGAGATGGGGGTGGGCACTACCAGAGCCAATGCCCAAGCTGTGAACATGGTACCACTTGAGCATGCTCATTGCGCATTCGCTGCATTAATGTGCCATCCTCTAGGCACAAGCCAGGACAAAGTCAAGTGCACCACAGCGGATATCCTGCAAACTTCCAAGATATTATTGCATGCTATAGCTATAGCCATAGAAGGGCTCTCTGCCGGGTAACTTTTTTTGCAGCCTTGTACACTTGATTTTTTAACGTCACAGCAACGTGCAACATTTGACACATGAGCACTTCGAGTTGACCAACCTGACATTGGCAAGGCGCTCGTTCAGCAGCGTGAAAAAACCCACTTGAGTGCTGAGCATTGTGACCTGACAGTAGCACTGCATGAACAAGCCATTCAGCATCATGTGGCAACACAAAGTGGCATGCAGAAACACAGCGATATCTATATAGCATTGTGAAACTTTTAAACATCAAGCGACACCGCAACACCTCAGTATGTTAAGGGCGAAAAACACCGATGCCAGCTTGCCTGAGAGGCAGACATGCAAGTCATAGTTGACCAATACTCTGAGCGTGACCCCAAGTGAGCGGTGGCCCCACCCTGGCCAAGATCCCATGCGAGCAGGCATATACTTGCAACACACTTGCATGGAAGATGGTTGGTTGCCTTGAGCCTCAGACCATGGTGGTCAGCAGGTTTACATAAAGTGATCACCCATGATTGTACGGCAGGACTTAGGGTTAGAGTAAACAACCCTAGCCCTAACCGTAGCGAGATGCGTCGCTCACATGTCATCATTGCTACGGCAATGCCCTCAGTCAAATGTTGGCATATATGGCAAGCCGTACATGGTTGTGGCTTATCGACCACAACACACTCCCATCCATCAATTTGCATCATCTAGTGTTGGTCGCTGGCAAGAGCGAGCGCAGTGCTGCTGGCGCGTCCTGACAGTGCTACTTGGTAGTGCTTGTATGCACACTTTCAAGATACTCGCAAGACACATTGGATTCTGGTTGCAAGCTCAGCAGGACATCCATGGCCATCATCTGGGCTTTGCCGCGCCTCAAGCGAGAATTACTGAAAAGTTCAACACTCCATCTAGATCTTCAGACTTCGATAAAGCAGCACGTCTCAGCTTGCGACAAACACGCACCTTGTGCCACCAAGCACACGCTCTCTGCACTGCTCCGGATGCTTGCTAACAATGAGTCACTAGATCGCGCCTAGCATATGTGAGGTTTGCCCAGTCCTACACCGCATACTTCTCTTAGTGAGAAGGCGTACATGCTTCTCTTAGTGAGAAGGCGTACATGATCTTCCGCTTGACAACTACAAGTAGCTTGGCACATCACAGGCAGCAGCAGAGCAGAGCGGTCGGCAGCAGATGCAGTACACAACAGCGTGTGGCTGCAATTTGTGCATGCGCAAAAGTGCATATGCATTCTAGTTGTGTCACCTCAGACCACTTGTAGGTACACCATGGTCGCCCACTTTGGTGAGACGGTCTCACACGCAATGTACTATATAGCAACTCCGCATAGTGCTGGCGAATCGACACGTGTAGTCTACACATCTGCAGATCTACACAGGTTACAAGACAATCATGAGCCCTAAGGGACGCGTGGTTGGAGTGCAACCAAACCCTAACCCTATCCCTAACCCTAAGCACTGCAGTCCCTATTGCATGCAGCTGTTCTGTATCCGACGAAACTAAACACGGTGCAGGATCCGCTCCGCTCATCCGCGACCCTGAAAGCCAAGAAGCAACCGAGGCACTTGTCCAGTAGTAAAGTCTCCAGGACAGAACTGGTATTGAAGTTGGGTTATGGCATGCTGTAGCCCTATGTCAGGGGCATCTGCCGACTACTCGCTTGTTGAACTTGATATTGATCCTGATGTGGTATTGAACTTCAACGGTGATATTCAAACTTCAACTTCATGCTAACTTCAACTGTCATTACACTGCTCAACGTGCAATAGCATGGCTCCACCAATCTCAACTTCAACAACCAAGAGCTCTTTTGGTGCGTCTGAGTGAGGCCAACAACCTTCCATTATCTAACTTCAACAGTTTGAGGGTCTTGACTGACCTCACTATAGCATAAGTGCTCGGTTGCTTTTTGGGTTTCAGGGTCGCGGATGGGCGGAGCGGATCCTTCACCGTAGCAGAGTAGGAGACCCATGGCGGACCCAATGCAGAAGTGCAGAGCAGCACTTAACCAGGGACAGGCTGGGTTGTGCAAAGAAGTGATGATTGTGCAGGTGCTTGTGCAATCGGAGATGTAGCCCTGAGTCAGGGGTGGAACATTACTGGACTGGTGCTAGAACACATGCAGGTCAACAGGGAGAAACTCTTAGGATGGAGAAACGAGTAGGTGTAGGTATGCATACACATGCAAGTAGGGCATGTAGAAGTACATGCTATCATACTCCGTCAGAATCAGAGTCTGACAGTATTGTCTCGAGGAGGCTTTCTGCGATTGTACCCTGGGCATTGTGACACTCAAGGGGGCAAGCAGCAGTCATGTCCTAAAGCTACGCATGCCCTAGCGATTGTAGAATCTGACCGCAAGCGGATTCTCCGGAAGCCACACGGGCAGATTGTCTGGGTTCCCGTTATAGCGGGGGCCCATCCACACCGCCAGCCATAACGGCCAGACAGGCTGTTCTACCAGCCACATGAGCACAACCTCAACCAATTCGTCCAAAGGCACGAGTTGGCGTAACATAAGGAGGTCATACAGGCGCAGGTGTCCTGCGCGTGTGAGGTGCCCTTCATGACTGGCCAGGTCATGTTTATACGACCCCAAGCGGTTCTCGCAGAGCCGCAGCACGGGGTCTTCAGTCCCGCATGACATTCTCGGTTTGAGGGTCCGGTATGTCCAAGCCAAGCAAGTCTTTGGCCAGATGTACTCCAGCGTGGACATGGGCTCGTCCTCTGGTGCCACACACCATTGGAACTGGACAAGCGCTTTTGGAAATATGAGGTCAAGTTGGCGCCTGATGGCCGCGATATCAACGTCTAGACCCATCTCTTTGATGCGGGCCAGCTGTTCCATGTGCCAGCCGGCATCATCTGCACAACAGCCACACAACATCAGCAACATTGTGTAGTGAGTCAACATACCAGTAACCTGAAGCAGCATGTCTGGCTTCATGAAGATGGCATCACATCTTCGAGATGTCATTTACTGCCTCTAAAACACAGTGCACCGTGGTTTTTGGTACCCACAAGGAGCAATCTCAGTTATGGTGGTGCATGAGCGGGGGTGCTACTTGGGAGTATCATAGAGACATCAGCGGAGGTTTTGAGCCGGATGAAAACGAATGCGCTCACGCGTGATACAAGCATCAGAGCTGCATATCTTGCCTTTTGTCATGAAAAGGTCTCCGCCTTTCAGGCAAAAGTGAAAAGAGACCTGGAAGGGTTGAAGCTCAAGTCAGGGGATGCGTCATAGCCAAGCTATTAGTAACTCGAACGATAGACAACACGCTCCAGATCCATCTGCGTTTTGCGAATCTCGAGTCATGAGGACCGCCGCTATTAGAACTACATAGGCAGATCTGCGGGCCAGCCCACCTGCAGCCGACTGCTCCACACGCTCACCTGGCAGGATGGTCGTGCACTTGACCCCCTCTGCTACCTCTGCCTCGGGCTCGTCCGCCGGGCCCTTGTTGCTGGTCTTATCGGCGATACCAGCTGCAGCGCAAGAGTTTCAATGTAGCAGAGCAGGTGTCACAACACTGAGCACCACCTGCATGTTGGCCAGCTGCATGATGCCACAGCAGCACTGGCGCCTGAGGAGCGTTGAGATAGATTGCAACTGCATCTCAAGCAACGACTGCTGCAGCCTATGAACATCACAGGGCTACTGTAACAGAGCTGTGAGCTCACACCGCAAGGCTTCAAGCAACTTGAACGCATGCTTCTGCGCCACCTGACGCACAGTTGGTGCTGAAAGATGGATGTTCGCTTGTACGTGCTGTTGCTAGACGCCTCGGAGGGGACAGCAGCTGCAAAGACTGCATGCGCAGGCTGACATCTGCTGGAACATGATGTGAACACACTGCTTTCCGCTTATTAAAGCACACATTTGAAGATCAGTGAGACTGAGTTCCTATTATCATAATGAATGCATGTTTAGCACCCACTGCTGATGTGCTGGCTGCCACCTGCGCGTTGACATGCACCTTGCTGGTCTACATGTATTTAATGAAGGTCTTTGCGCACGGCACACAAACTGTTCCAACAATGGCGCTAGCTCCACCTCTCCAAAGTGCTGCTTTTGGGGGTACATCAAGTACAACTTCTGTAGGCACATGGAGGAGGACGTAGGGGAGAACCCCGAGATGCCATTTGGCGGCGGCGGCGTTTGAGTGGTTGTTGTTGCGACACTTTCAGACTGTCATACGACATGTAGATTCTTTACAGCTAGATGCCAATCATCTGGGCTTTTTCGCGCCCTGAGCGAAAATTAATAAGTACAACTTCTGACATGTACATGTTGTCGTTGCGACACTTTCAGACTGTCATACGACATGTAGATTCCTTACAGCTAGATGCCAATCATCTGGGCTTTTTTGCGCCCTGAGCGAGAATTAATAAAAAGTACATGTATGCAGTTCCACTACCTGTACTCGAACACACGGTCATTGAGAACATGTACCAACGTAGTGACTTCAAATACACAAGTGTGGGCTTGAGGGCAGCAGCGGAGGAGGAACCGGAGTCCCACCTGCAGATCGCATTATGATGGCTACTACTACTGGCACTAACAGTAGTGATTGAGTACAGTACGGGTGCTTGATGTGAGTCAGAGCTGCCGCAGTAGTACTTCAAACCGAGTACATAATGATGTTCTGATACTACTGGCAGTAGTACTCCAATACTCGTGCAAAATCTGAATCCCTAGCCAGCTTGAGGTGTGTCAGTGATTACATAGTGCTCGGGGTATATATGTATGTACAGGGGATGGCCCGGGGGAGGGGCGGGGGTGGGGGTGGGGGGGGTAGTGTAGAGAGGGGGGTCAGACAGGCTGCGGAAGGGAGGAAGGGGGGGCGGGGGGGGAAGTTGTTGAAATTGACGGGATGCTGCATCTTCACACCCTTCACAGTCAGGTGGTCACTGTAGTAATAGCATCAACAGAGTTGTTCAGGCGCAGAAGTTGTCTCTACTCTTGAGCACCCTCCTCAAGGGTTCCTCAACGCCCCAACTCAATACGGGAGACCCTGAATGCCCCTAGTCAATACATGTATACGACATACGTGTTCGGAATAATGCCTTTGTTTCGCAACTTTAGGCTAAGAGTTGTTGCCACCCTAGTAGTAAGCGGGTGCTGTCGCCACCATATGCAGTTTTGTCTTGCGGTCAGAGCTGGAGTAGGTTACTGCCACGAATTCTGCAACACCCTCACTCGCACGTACTAGTAGCTGCGTTCATGCCAGCAAGCAAAACACACCTACAGTACACTTCAACTACTGCCAACTGCTTGCTCAAGGTATACATAACAGATAAGACACCGCCCGTGTTTGCTCGCAGTAGTCCCCTGTACCGCTAGTACTACACGTGAGGTGCACTCACCTTATCCACGCTTCGCAAACAATCATCGTTGTGCTCTGTACCAACGGGCAGATTGGGCACCGGGAGCAGAGCTGCAGGTGAGGGGCGAGGTACCACATTGACTCACCTGATGTGCTGATGGTCTGCATGTTGATGCGCTTGCAGGAACTCGCAGGAAGGTACGCGGCACGAAACCTCTCTAGCTCCAGGACGGCTGTCTGTGTGTGTGTGTGTGTGGAAGTTGTGATCAAAGCAAACAGTGCAACCGTAATCCCAATGACTTCAAGTTGGACCACACTTTTGCCAAGCTTCGAAGGGGGGTTCTGGCGCGAAGTCAAAGGTTGGGGGGGGCGCGAAATTCAAGTGAGGGCCCCTGGGGGGGGCAAGAGAGACATGTTCTCGACCACACTGCAATCAGGATGTTTTCCTGGCTCGTGCTCAAAATTTCAAAAGGTGGCGACAGACAAAGGACTTTTGAAAGATTTTCAGAAGTGCAGGTACTACAGTAACTATACTATTTAGTATGCAAACAGTCTCCGCCTGGGCTGCAAGCTTCACGTGCCACCTGGGCCACGTTGGTATGACTGCTGCACGTCAGCCAGGGACTGCGCCGCGTGTGACTGCACAACAAGATCATCACCCCCCCCTCCTCATGCCCCCTGCTGGTGCCTGGTTTTGATTGCATTTTGTGCGAAAAGTGCCGAAAACTTCAAGTTTGATACTCCTGGAGGCACATGGCAATCTGTGTGTGAACTAGCGCGTAGTGCTTTCAGCTGCGTTCACCCACGCGCCAGGAGCACACGTTTGCCACAAATATCAAATTTGGACATATGAATATTCTGCGTCTTTTGTGCGATTTTGCACCTCAAGCGGATGTAAATAGATTTATCTGCTAAGCAGCATGATGATGCTGGAATGTCTTGCTGGCAGCTGCTGAAAGATTGCACTGAAGGTCACAATCTTTATCATACTTTCTTTAGAAATCATTGCAACATTCACAATTGCATTGATGCAATGCAAGGATACTTTGATTATTGATGGTACGTAGTCATAGCAAAAAAACTACTACTAGTACGCAAATGTGCACTTAAAGTCACAAATGACAGTGTGTATGCACAAGGTACAGGGCACACCAGCACTGAGTAGCACCAACTGCATCAGAGTGAGTCCAGCTGCTTGTCAGCAAGAGGCAAAATCCTGCCCGAGACTAGACATCCTGCGTGACACTTGTCACATGCCCGGCCATTGCCACAGTGTGAGCAGTTTGAAAGTCTATGTAGACGGTAAACGCTATGCACACCTAATCAACACTACAGTAAACACGTCTTGCTGCACAGCTTCCAGCAAGCTACTTGCCATGCTATCTCCTTGACCCATCATCCCCCCGCTAAAGGTTCGACTGGACATCAATAATTCCCCAGATTGACGGTGCAGCTGCTGCTGCCGCAAGTGGTACAGGCCCTGGTTGCGAGCTGCTGGCGCTGTGAGTCAAACTTTGAAGCATGCAGTCACCGTGTAGGCAGCCTATATATATATATATATATAGTTCTGTTGCCTCCATCACAGCGCTCAACAGCGGCGCCGCCTTCGACATCGCTTTCGCACGCGGCGCTGGGCCGCAGCCGCTGCTCAGCGGCGGCGTGTGCGACGCGTGGGCGGACTCGCTCGTCCACTGCGCGTTGAAGCATATGGAGGCCTTAACGCACGTTACGCCGGCCAGCAAGTGCGAACCGTGCCCAGAAATGGCGGCGGCAGCGGCAGCAGCGGCGGAGCTGCAGCTGACCGCCGGCGCGCTTCATACGGGCCCCGGCACGCTGCTTGCGGGCATCGCCACCGCGGTGCGCACGGCACCGGAAGATGTTGTGTACGTGCCGTTGCTGAACTTCAAGTTGAACTCTGAAAGCGGCCTCGGCGCGGTGATGGCCGCAGGGCCCACGCCGTGGCGTGAGATGTTTGTCGACGTGCAGCCCGTCAACGACCCTCCCACTATCATGATGACGCTGAGGGACGGCGCGAGCAGCAGCAGCAACAGTGGCAGCAGCAGCAGCTGCTGCAGTGGCGGCAGCAGCATCACGGCGGACGACGCCGCGCCTGCCACGGCGGCGGCGGTGGTGGCGGAGGAGGGCGAGGCGCTTCTGCTAGCAGCTGCCGACGCTGGAGGTCCACGATGCGGAGGCGGAGGAGCTGCAGCAGCTGCCGTGGCAGCTAACGCTAACGCTGTCCGCGGACACAGGCACGCTGTTGCTGGCGGGCACATAAGTGCCGCCGGCGCAGGGTCGCCGCCGCGCAGCGCGTGGAGCGTGACGGTGTGCAGCACGGCGGTGGCGCTCAACCGGGCGCTGTCGCAGGCGTACAAAATGCGCCGGAAAAGCGTGGCGCGGCGGAGGCGCGGCAGGAGGTGCAGCGCATGGCGCTGCGCAGCAGCGTGCGGCGCTGCTTCCGCGTGGCAATTTCAACGCCAGCGTGCTACATCAATGGCAGCTGCAGCTTCGCAATGACTTGTTTCGGCTGAGCACTGCGGAGGCGCTCCAACAGGGCCGCAGCGCCGTGCTCCTGCAGTGCGAAAATTCTCGCACGCCGAGACGGTAACGGTGGCTTTGGACGCGGCGTCGGCGGCAGCAGTGCTGCAGCGTGCGCAACTGGCAGCTGCAGTGGAAGCGTGCGGCAGCGCTGCGGCCGTGCACCTGACGGACGAACTTCAAGTCAATGCGTCTGAACTGTGCGGCGCCGCGCCGCCGACCTAGTTGAAGTGGAGGCCAGCCCCACCGGCGTGCTCGGAGGCATGCGCTGGGAGGCGACTCTTCACATTGCGCCCGAAACCACAACGCTCAGCCTTGTGTCGAACGACCCACTGCCACTGCCGCTGCACTTCTCCGCATGCGGCGCGCGCGACTACTTTGCGCTCTCACAGCTGCTGTACCGGCCTGACGCAGCTGGCCCAGGGTCCTGCGGCTTCAAAGTAACAGTTGAAGACAGCGCCAACGGCGCCTACGGCGGGGACGCAGGCTCGCAAGTTCCTGGAGGTGCGCGCCTGCGAAACCAGAACTGTCACGGGGCGCGACGCTGCGAGGTGGGGCGATGAAGTCGATGACAGCGGCGGCAGCATGAGCGTCAGTGCCGCAGCTGGTGACCTGCTGCCGCTCGCGCATGGACGCAGCGCCGAGCGGGCTCGAGATCAGTGGCGGCACCGCCGCGGCGCAGCTTCTACCACAACTACCCCACCTTTGACGCCGTGTTCGAGGCGTGCACCACCAACTTTGAGTGCTTCGTGGTCAACAACATGTCATCAACTCGATGGACGCCAAGAAGACTGTGTCCTACTACTAGGCGCAGGACAAGAGCTTCCGCTCAAGTTCGGCGACGAGAAGCTGTCAAACTTCAACAGCGAGTACTTCCTGTTGGAGCAGGAGGAGTTCAGGAGCCTCCAGCAGCGGCTCAAGAGCGAGCAGCAGCAACAGCGTGTACGGGGTAACACGCGTCTAGGGCCGGCGCTTGCGCACAGCGCGCTTGCTGCGCACGCCGCCGCCACCGCGGCCAGCGGTCTCCGCCGCAGCGAGACCAGCCGCAGCAGCTGCGGGGGAGGCGGCGGCCGGGGCGGCAGCGGCGGCAGCAGCGGTGGCGGCAGCAGCAGTTGCGTCAGCAGCAGCGCAGCAGCAGCAGCAGCAGCAGCAGCCGGTGCTGGCCCCTCCGGGAGGGTGCCGTGACACTGCGACCGCAGACCGGTGTGGACTGACGTGGCGCGCCCTCTGAGGCACTGCCCGTGGGTGCGAGAGTGGCCATGACCAAGAGAGGGGTCGCGCCCGGGGGCATGAGGTCCAGCGCCGATGTGAGGCGCGACGCGGCGGGCTCTGCCGGCGGCGCAGCGGGCGCGGACACGGCAGCCGGCGGCGCCGGTGACTGGGGTCGCTGGTGACCTTGAGCGCGGACGTTGTGAACACCAAGGCCACGGTGACCATTACGCGCTCCGGCGGCCACGACGGCGAGGCCGCAAGCTACCCGAACCTGCTGAGTATATAATATCATGCGCATCGCAACATCCCCCAGGCGCACATTGTGTACCACCATGCCACTGGCACACGCTGCAAAGAGGGACAGGTTGTACGCCTGCATGCGCTCGCGAGAATCAAACAAGTACACCGGCCGGTGCGCCTTTAGCAAAGCGAGGTCGGAAGCAGGCAGCGCTGACATGAGTCAAGAGTCGCGCGCGCTCGCATACGACCAGAGCATGTCATAATATTGTGCGGCGCGTCACTGTCGCGCGGCCGAATTCCGCAACCGACACTCTGAGAGAAGTAATGGCTCCTCCAGGGAAGAATATGGCAATCTGTAGCAGGCCAGCTGCTGCAGGCCATGGCAGCGAACATGTGCGCTTGCTTTCAGCACTGGCAGCATTCGCGCATGCTCTGTGAGCGTACGCTTGACACAACCGTAGGAGCTGCACATCTTAAGTATTTCATGGGGGTTTGCCTGAACCCTCAAGCGAAAGTAAATTGAATACACCTGCTAGTAATTAGCTTAACTTGAAGCTGCTGGATGTCTCTGCGACAGCTGCAGAAGCGTTGCGCTGAAGGGGTGCCAGTGTTTCTCATTTATTTATCCAAAGTTGCATTGATGCAATTGATGGTGGCCATTTACGGCAATACAACACTAACGGCACCAATGCAGCAACTTGAACTTGGAAATGACATCAGAGCGAGTCGAGATGTGTCAGCAAGAGGCACAACCGTTGTGACCCTGCTCGAGACCATGGTTGCAGACATTCCGCATGACGATTGTGAGCAGTGTGATGATCTAGACTATGCTCACCTAACACCAAGGCTGCTGCACATCAGCAAGAGTGCTTTGCAACCAATGGTTAACATATGTATCGCAACAGCTGAGCCATGGCAGCGAATTCGCAGCTTAATATCCTCTGAGAGCAGCGCAGTTGTGCCGCACTGCCAGCCAAGCAAGCAAGCCTGGTCCTCACTCTTGCGACACCCGGTCCGGATGCAAACACCACCGCCGCCGGCTTTCCAGGCACCGATACGATTGCTTATGTGCGCGCTGCATCATGATTCAGATGTCATGCGCGACATATGGGTGCGCCGCCGCTGTATGGCGCGTCACCTCTGCCTTTCATCATCAGTGATGAACGAACCTTGAATATGCTGCAATATACGAATGCACTTCATAATGATATACAGCCATGTCATGGATTATCGCTGCGGTGAAGGCGGCAGAGGCCGCAGTGGCGTTGGCTGCAACTGCGGCAGTGATGGCCATAACAGCAAAAGCAGCAGCAGAATGCACGCTGTCGCCGACGTCGGCGGCAGCCGCTGCTGTCGCATCGTCAACAGCATCAACAGCCTAGCACACAATCAGCTTCCACCGTGATGGCGGCCTCGGCAGCAGCGTGTGCACGATTGGCAGCGGCAGCGGGGGTATTCTAGGTGCGTAGTTGCCGCAGCAGCGGAAACAGTAACGGCGCTGGCCGGGCAGTACTGGTACCAGTCACACGAGCGATGTTGGCAATGCTAGTGGCGAAGGGTGATCGGGCAGCCAGGGGATTCCCTCATGGGGCGGGCAGCGGCAGCGGACACTGCAGCTTCAGGCAGCGCCGTCACGTGGGCCCTATTGGTAAGCAGACTCCAAGAAATGCTCTTTTGACTGCAGAAGCAGCAGCACATGACACAATGGCGTTGGCAGTCGCAGCGGTTAACAAGCTTTTGCTGGCGGCAGCAGCGGCAGCAGCAGAGCCCGCGGCGCAGTCGTGTAATGCAAGTTAACGGCATGTGCACCCTGTGCAGTGCAGGCAGCAACGTGTGCACCCGCGGCAGTGGCTATGCGCGTGCCGCCGCCGGCATGTGTGCCATCGGCAATATACCATGCGGCGCCATTGGCTGCAGCAGCTGCTGCGGCAATAGTACCAGCAACATATCAAGCAGCGGCGGTGGCAGCAGGGGCCAGTGCGCTTTTCCTGACCGCGGGACAGGCACGCACGCTCTTGCCAAACTGCTGTGGCAGCAGCATGCGTGCCATATGGTATCGGTCTCTGCAGCAAGCAGCTGGGGAGACTGCGGCGGAGGCACTGGCAGCAGCGGCACACGCAGCCTTGTTGAAAGCGGCAGCGACGTGACCGCCAGCGGCGGTGACAGTGGTAGGCACACCGTCCATTGCCACGACAGCTCCTGCAGCAGTGCATTTGCAATTGGCGGCGGCAGCAAGGGCATGCATGACGCTCATGGCGGTGGCAGTGGCGAATGTGCCGCCGATCCGAATTGCTGTTGCTGAAGTGGAACCTGTGAAGTTAACTTTAAAGTTGTGAACAATAGGTGTGCCAGTCACACCAGCAATGGCGGTTGCGCTTGCGGCGAGAAGTACGGCTATGACGCGCTCGGCGTACTCACATGCGATGGGACATTGCTGACGCAGCAACGGCTGTCAGAGTGTACTACTAGTAGGTGCATAGGGGGCTACTGTAGCCAACTTGAGGGGGATCACATGCTGGAATGTGTTGCACACAACGGCATTGCAAGCATGAAGTGGGCGATCTCCAGCGCAGACTTGTGCTGAGAGCGCATACGCGGCAGACCTTGGAGCGCATGGCGGCGTAAATGGCGGTAGCCGTTGCCGTCCTCTGATGAGTTGCACTCGCCGGTGAGATCAATGTACCAAAGAATTTGGTCTCAACGACAAGCATTCTGCTGTAACAGTTGCATGGTGTCGCTCGCGTACGGTGCGCCATCTTCATGTTTATGCGCTGACACATGAGCACACACTGCAGCGCGGTACATCCTGCTTCAAGTTGAGCGAGGGACAGTAACACTAGTAGCGGTGCTGAAGCTTGATGAGCGTCGATGTGTAGCCCATGCGACCACTGCTGACGGCATCAACGTGCGTGCTACGCAGCACTGTCACACGGTGGACTGCAGCTCCAGCGGCAAAATCAAGCGCTGGCGCTGAACTAGCGCAAAACGATCTGCTCTTGTAGTCCGCTCATTTTAAGCACCAACTTGAAGCATGCTCATGCACTTTCAACATCATAATGTCACCAATGTGCCACTGGCAGCTGCCAAGATGATATTCCGACACAATGCAGTAAGCTTTGAACTGGGCCTGCACGGCTGTCTTTTATCAGAGCTGCTATGCATCCATCACTTGGAAGTGTAGGCGATGCGTAACATTGGACGATTATGTCCAAGCATGATGATTGCGGAAAGCCGCTTAACACCGAGTGTCGTCAACTGACATGTCAATATTGTACATGTCAATATTGTACAGTCGTTCTCTGCTCTGCTGGAATGGATGCGGCTCAATTGCAAAGTGTGATGTGTGCGCTTGCATGCATGCATGCCGCATCTCAAGCCGTCTCAGTGAATATCGTGGACAATACTACGCCATTGCGCAGCATCTCCTCTCGTTGGATAGCTGGTTCATGTTGATCGGCAATTTTGCAAAGATAATCAGATGTTCCTGCTGGCCGGCTTGGTCGTGCTGAGCAAAAGAGCAACTAGTGCTGCTGCTGCATTGGCTTAGCCACGATTTGCAAATGATGCATGATTGTGCTTGATATCGGTACCAACTGACAATTTCAGCACCAGGAGAAGAGCAGCTGCAGGTGTGAATGGATGAGGCTGTCCACACATTGACTCACCTGATGTGATGGTGGTCTGCATGCTGATGCGCTTGCAGGAGCTCGCAGGAAGGGACGCAGCACGAAATCTCTCTAGCTCCAGGAAGGCTGTGTGCGTGTGGAGGTTGTAATGTTGAAAGCGACTTTGGTGAGCAAAATAAGGGTTAGGGTGCTCGACATGGCGCAAAAATTCAAAGTCGGTGATTTCAGCACGTAAAGCACCCCGCGACGCGGCGTCGAGGGACGTGTCAAGGCGCTCGTGGAGGCGCTGCGACATTACAATGGAGATTCCACGGTGCATGTCGTAGACGCGGCACACGCTGCATGTGTAAAGACGGCATCGGCAGGCGACAAACAAATCACTGCAGTGTGGCCGCTTCTTTCGTACATGTACGAGTTAGGATTGCATACATGCAAAGCATGTCCAGCTAAGAAACAGACAGAAGAGCAACAAGGTGCTGTCATATACTGTAGTCAAGATATTGATTGGCATTATGTATGGAGAGGGGGAAGGGGGGGTTGGGAATACCCTTACCCTAACCCCTGCCGCCCCCAGGATCCGACCCCTCGGCGTGAGCCCGGTCGCCGACTCCAAGAAGAAGAACCCCCCCCCAGCGGCCGCTCCTCCCCCGCACCTGCTCTTGACGAAAACATAGGCGTGGGTGGGTGTGGGTGTTTTCTTGTTCCGTTAGCTGGCTGTACTACGGTGGCCTGCCTGACAACGCACACAGTGTGATAAACACAGGGACCACCAATTGTGTGACAGCAGCGATCACTGCAGTTCAGCCGAAAAACCGCTATGCATATGTGTGTTTGTGCAATCGCTTATGGCTCCCGAAAAACGGCCTGCCTCTCCGTTAACTCCGATGCACTCCGGCCTGATTCACAGGTCCTGCATCGCATCTCCGTCTCCGTCTCCGTGGTCGCTGTCATCATCACTATCGCTCCCCACTGACGATGAGTCCGACGTCGTCATCAAGTCCTCTATTTCGACGTTCCTGAGGTACTCGAAAAAGCGGCGGTATTTCTGCAGCCTCGTTGGCGGCAGATGTCGCTCCCCACAGCCGCTTTCAGAGCACCATATACCCGTTGTCGCCGACCACGACGAAGTGGCTGTCCGTGCGGCTCATGTCCGAGGATGAGAAGCAAAAGCAGCCCCTTGTCCTCTCCGCGATCCAAGCCTCGGCGGCGATGAAGGCGACGCAGAGTTCGTGCTCCGCCACGATCGTCGCGAAGCGAGTGGGAAAATTACACTCTTTGCTCTGGAAGCACAGCCTGCCTGACCGGCACATCTTGCAGGTCGAGGGCACCGTGCGCTGCAGACCCCACAGAAGAGATCGAAGCTGCGTGAGGCTGTTCTTCAGCCAGAAGTTCTCGAGGGCGAGTTTGCGGATCTCTTCTCTCTGCCATAGGACCTCGCGGCTGTACAGCACCTTGCTCGCTAGAGCCAGCCTGTCGACCATGTTCTGCAAAGTGTGGGTGTGATTCAAGTGGCGAGTCGACTTCAGGTCATGTTTGACCTTTTTTCAATTCTCTGGAATCAGTGGTGTTTTGAAAATAAGTAGGGGGGGGAAGGTAGGGCTATCCCACCAATTCCAATTTTTGTGCCTCTCGTTTCCTCGTGTTTCATAAGGTGCGACACAAGAACAAGAATTGGTAGGAGGGCCACAACTAGGGTTCCCCTTCCAGTGTGCTGGCGCATAGAAAAATCGAGCCGCAGGGCAGCATACCAGCTGAGTGACACTTAGTGAGGCCGCGTAAGGCAAAGGAGCAACGTATTGTAAGTAGCCCAGTCTGCCAACGCTCACCGGCAGCTTCATGGCGCGAGCAAGCAGCAAAAGCAGCCAGCGTTTGAAGTTCTGCGCTTTTTCCTGAGGCCGAATCCTGTTATTGCTTGCGCCACGTACGGTGCTTGCCAGCGCGCCGTGAATAGCAGCTGACAGTCCACGATACATAGCATCAATTCGTCTCATTACGAGTGCAACGCGCGCTGTGTCGACATTGTTTCGTCGTGCTTTCTTGAGGTTGTTGCAACAGGCGCCCTCAACAACAAGCGTACAGCAGCTGCAACACACAGCGAGAGCATGCACGTTGCAGCTGGTGATGTTGACTGGCTATAATAGGATACATTTGACATGGTGTGCGCCAATCATATGTGCGTGTGTGGCAACGCGCGAGCAATTGCATCTTGCAGAAAGCACTCAGCCACACCAAAAATGCATTTTCAGCCGCCGTACACCGCGCGAGCCTGTGGCATGAAGCAGACGATATCGTGGGACACTATACGACAGTAGCAACCTGTACTGAGGCCACGGGCATGCGTGTGTGGTGTGTGCGCGCCGGTGGGGGGGTTGGGGGGGGAGCACCCCCCACCGATTCCTGATAACAGTAAGAAAGTTCAGGTTTGAAAAAAATACACCTGAGCACTGACTCAGTCAGACCACGCTGAGCACGGTGAACCCCAACCCTGACCATGCTGAGCACGCTGAAGATGCTATTATAATGTGTGGGTAGGTGAGCACGTAGGGCATGCTATAATAGCTGACCATTGTTTGCACTGCGGCAGGAAGGAATTTTGACTGCCAAGCTTGGCGAAGTCAGTGATACAAAAAAGCACTGAGGTAGTTCCTAGTATGTGATGATGTGTGAGTGGGATGCGATGTTGAAGCTGACTCTTGGTGGGCAGTTGGAAAACAAAGAGGGATAGAGAGAGAGTGCACAGAGAAATGTTGCTAAGGATCACCTGTGTCAACGTAGATGGCCGTCAAAGCTAGCTGCACAGTCCAATGCTTGGGTGGGGGGCTTCCCTCGGTGTTGCTCCAGCGAGTTCCGGGAAGAGAAGTATAACACTCTCAATCTCTGACCAGCTAGGGCCTAGGGTAAAAACTACAAATGTGAAGTTGCATACAAACACCTAGAGACAGTCGGAAGTCATATAGGAAGCTCTGGTACCTGAAACTCTCTGATGGCATGTCACCCTCTCAAATAAGGTGCACATGCCCAAAGCCATAACATCAGCATGAAACTTGGTATGTCGATAATGAGTACTCTGAGTTTCTGATCCCCAGCTAAAGTAGTGCGCGGGAAGTGCACCATAAAAACGGGGGCATTACTGTGTCTGTTTTCACGATCTTGAAATATCATATATATTTACTACTTCTATATATACTTC
Source organism: Tribonema minus (assembly GCA_017506865.1). Classification (NCBI taxonomy): domain Eukaryota; class Xanthophyceae; order Tribonematales; family Tribonemataceae; genus Tribonema; species Tribonema minus. The sequence goes on from JAFCMP010000169.1 coordinate 85,818, forward strand.
AAAGTAGTAGGTAATTCAGCAACCAGCAACGCATATCAACAAAATTGACATCCCAAAAAGAGGGGGGGGGGGGGGGGGGGGGGGGGGGGATACAAAAATAGCAGCAAAAACAAAAACAACACATTTACATGTACACATGTGCTGCAGGCATGCATTTTACCGTATTGTGCTGCTTGCACTGGTGTGAAATACACAAAACACTAGCCCCTCTCAGCCCGAAACAAAAGCAGGGCCTATCGAGTCATGGCGTCACCAGTAGAGAGACCGCACACTTTGACGTTGACAGTCCAGGAGGGACGCCTACTGCGGGACACCACGGCGAGTGCCCGCAGATGATCACAGGCCGCCCCGCGAACACGCACACAAAAAAAGCGCGAAACACCACGCGCTTGCTCTCCCCTCCCCAAATCAATTGTACGTATGGAATTGTATTTATAAAAGCCCAAGGGAGGCCGGGTTGCCTATGCAATCGAAAAGCTTGCGTCAACGCAGCAGCCTAGTCTGCGCTGTGCCCTAGGAGCTTGGAAACCGGCGCTGCAACACAGCCCAGCATTCGCGCTCCGCGTGTGTACGCCATGACGCGCTCCGCCAACTCCCGCGCCAGCGATATGCTCAGCTCAATGAGGATGTGACGCTTTGCTAACCCGGCCTTGCGTAACACATCTGCCTGAGCACAGTGCTGAATGCATTGCCAACTCCTTGACAAAAAGTCTTGTCTGCTTGCCCAGCCGTCCATACGACTCCTGCACAAATGGCACAAAAGCCCAAGATGACGTCAAGGTGCCGGTGTGGTGCTTGACCTTCGCGTCCTCCCCCACCCCAGCAGCATAGCCGTCCGTGTTCGAGGCATTTGTTTTGCCTGTCAGGTACGAGCTTGCTGTGGGCGCGCGCACACTTGTGTCTAGCACTATTCCCTTGTTACGGTATGCACTGCTAAAGTGCAGACACCCTGGGTCAATGACTGTGTCCGCCCGATACCCCGGTACCTTGAAGACGCTAGCGTCCGCATTGCGGACAATAGAGACATGGTGCTGTCTCAAGATGTGCTGCAGGCACCGCTTTTGGGCAGTGTGTGTCGCGTTGTGCCCCCGTAAGTGCTGGCTGGGGCAGCTGATCGCATGCATGGAGGTGGGGCTCACGTCACTGCACCGCCATGGGCACACCTTGCCCTGTATGCCCCACCCGTCTATGAAGATCGCAACCAAAATCATCGTGGCTGCTGCCATACTGGACATGGGCGCCGCACCCGGGCGGTCATTGGCAGTGGGTGGCACGCTCATCCACGCCATTGCCGCGGACGCACGCTGGCTGCGCAGCTGCGCCAGGACCCGCGCGCTAGCCTCTTGGCGGCGGCGGCTGGTGTCGCGCGAGTCACCAATAGGTGCAGCCTGCGTCAGCTTGCCCCCGGCACCAGCCGAGGCAGCCTCTAGGTCCTTTACCAGGCAATCCTCGTATTGGCGTCGAATCAATTGTACTGAGCACGAGGCAAGAGCCGATGGCGGAGGTGGCTGCTGAGGGGGCGCAAGTTGCGCTGCTGCTGCGTGGCTGAAGCCACTGGCATCTTCGTTTTGCAACAGCAGCGGGCGCCCGGCAGCGGGGCATGCCTGGGTGCTTCTGTAATGTCTAATGCTGGTTGAGGGTTGCGAGCAGTTTCGGAGGCTCGGCAGCGGCGCCAAACCCTATGTACAGCGCCTTGCCAAGGTTGGCAATGTCACGCGGGGCATCTGCCGCCAGTTGAGCCCGGTCTCCTGCGCCTTCTAGGGTGAGGGTCCTCGAGGCGGCGGTCAATCATCTGTGAGCCAGCAGAATTCTTGAAAAACACGAAACGTCAGCGACTACACTGTCCATCATGTGATGAAAGAGGGCTTCAGATTCATCGATTCACAATCAATACAGAGATTCTGAAGGGAAGTCATCAGAGAACAACAACTGTCCTGCAGTGTGCGCTTTGTTAATCGTCAGTGTGTTTGTGCATACTTTGTCTTGCTTCAAATGATACGTGGCCACAAAAGCAATGTGAATGTTCAACAAATTGCTTGCGCTTTTGTATGTGTCAACGCAATGACATCGCTGCGTCACCACACACTGGCTTTGGACACAAAAGGATGAAACCATGAACAATGCTATACAATGTCATACAGGCAGAAGCAGCAAGAGAACCACCATGATGTCAGCTACATGCAACACATTATGTTCATTAAAACGTATTTTCGTCATCATTGTGCGCTCGACCAAGAGTGCTGCTGAACACCAATAGTCTTTGACGGGATTGTTACGCCTCCTTTCACAGTAGCCAGTGTGGTGAGCAGCGGCGTCCCGCTTCTGCCATCTGCTGTTGAAGGCTCGCTGCACGAGCTTCCTGCCCAGGGCGCAAATGAGTCATCGCTCTGACGAATGTATGTACGCCAGCTTGCGCTGAGATTCAGCGTTGAGTTGACGGTCGATGCGGTTGTGCTTGCTGCTGAAGGTGATGCAGGCCTGCACAGAGTGAGCCAGCATCAGCATCAAGAGCACCAGGGAGTGTGAGCAAGAGCCGTTCCTGCTACGCGTCACATCACACACACAGACAGACATGCACACACATGCGTCTGCCTCACCACACCAAGGCACACAGTATCAGCCTTCAGGTTGACGCTTAGAGCACGTTTGTTCAAGAACACTCAGCACACCTACATGGATACGTACGTACAGGTATGCGAATACGTACGCGCACGCTCAACAAGCCTAAGTGTTGAGCGCTGTGCCATGCGAGTCCGCTGCCATGTATGGGCCATACATGAATATGAATTGCAGTCAAACACCAAAAACTATTTGACAGATGGTCGCACATCCTTCAAGCGTCCTGTGAATGCAGTGCTGCGCAGCATCATGAATGCCGCAGCAATGAGCAACACATCGTCACACTACAACAATGCAGAACGAGCTCAGCTTGCGCATTTCACTCAGCCCTAACCCAGGGCCTACTAGATTAAATCCTAACTTTCAACCCTAGCGCCAACCCTAACTCTCACCTTGTGCCGCCAGCCATGCTCTCTGCACTACTCCGGACGCTTGCTGACAACGAGTCTCGGACCCGCGCAGGCAGCGGGGCCAAGCTGGCGGGCATCTCAATGACGAAACGGTTGCAAGGGCCTTCGACCGACACTCTGGGGGCCTCTCGCTTCTGCAGTGCATGCCTGCGCAGCTCCTTCTTGGCTGCTGCGGAGGCTTCCCCGTGCTCCTGCAAGGTGTACAGTGGCAGCGTACAGCTCAGAAGAAGAGGAAGTCAGTACGCTGAGCACTGACATGGAGTTGAAGTTCGTGTCGCTTTTGGGTCCTGGTTCTCACTGATCAGGCTAGGGTCAGGCTAACTCACTGATCAGATTAGGGCCAGGCTCACCCTAGCTAACCTTAGCATGGGTGTTAAACTCCATGCAGGTTTAAGCCGTGGTTCTCACTGATTAGGATAGGGTCAGGCTAACTCACTGATCAGGTTAGGGTCAGGCTAACCCTAGCTAACCTTAGCAGTACGTGCACCAGCCTCGTCTGTTTGGGTCTCGGTTGTCCATCTCTGGCAGTACTGAGCTGTACATTTCTATTCACAAAACAAATACTTCTTGAAGTATACAGGACAGCGACGTGATGCTTGTCAGCATACATACATATTTAATCCTGCCGCAGTGCGTGGATAGAGATGACGTGAGGGCACATATACGCGACACCTGCATGTCACGCACAGGTCTTCACTGTCAGGTACTACTCAAAAAGTATTGTGGAGATGGAGTGTATTGAGCGCGTCAGCGGCTAACCCTAACCCTAAGGCTTACCCAACTGAGACATGAGCACTACTTACTAGTAGTACTGAGCTTGCAAGGGCCTACCTAATCGTCATTTTACTGCACACATGCAGACCAGCACAAGAACCCTTCTCGCGTTCAAATCACACTAGATTACACCTTTCATCCTCACAGTGATGAGATATTGGCCTCGCAATGGTATGTATGAAGGCTGTTGTTTTCAAAGTACATGCGGATAATCTGAATGTGTTGCTTATGCAATCTACATAACTTCAATTTGCGTTGTCTGTGCCTCGGTTGATGGTCAATCTTGCTTGTCCGACTTCATCAGCACACTGGTTGCAGGTTTTTGCCGCGGGTGCCCTCGCAAATGTTTCTTGACGCATCACACTGGTCTATCACATTTCGACTGCTCTAAGTGCAGGAAGTGGGAAGATTTAACCCTGAGATTAGGAATGGGCAGAAGTCAGACCGCCTCGAGATCATTAAAAGAAGGGGCGGGGTTAGGATAAGCACGACGTGAGACAACACACTACTTTAGGGTTAGGGTTCGAGTTGGGGTTAGGGTTAACTCTGCAGGAACATTGACATCGCCACAACACTACGCATGCGTGATGCACAAAGTAGCCACCATGACAGAAGTGGATCACCTGCTTGGTCTTAGCAAGCTCTGCTGCTTTTGCAGCGGCAGCCGCATGCCTGGCAGCAGCCTGCTGCTCCATCTTGGTGGATCGCACATAGCTGCAGCGCACCACCTGTGCCAACACGTGTCAACAGTTGAAGTTTGGGGGCTTAGCTTACTGTCGTGGGTCTGGTAGACACATGCGCTCTTTTAGAATCAGCTTTGTGCTGACACAAGGTGCAGGCGCCTCAGAGCACCCATGGGCCAGGCGCAAGCGTACATTACTTGCAGCGGATGCGTGTAACCTGCATCACAGACATGCCAGCAGTAGTTGACTTAGAATTGAGGTTAGGGTTAGGGTTAGGGTTAGGGATATGCATTAGGGTTAGGGTCAGTGACTTGCAGCGCCAGATCCCTTGTGGTTCACGGGCATCAGACAAGTCAGATATTGAGCAAGGTGCAGCAGCAGGGCTCCGCAAACAGATTAATCCACTCATTTCTGTTCTTGAAGAAACGATTGGGGATTTATTTGCAGCAGCAGGACGCAATGGTGCGCGCAGATACGCATGACATCACAAGATGCCCATCACCTTGCAACTGCGCCACGGATAGAAGGTGCTTTCGTGCCAGTGTTTATTTTGGAAACATGTCGGCAGTCGTGCCTCAAGACTGTGTGCCGGGTGTGTTTGGATAAAAAAAGCTGGGAGATACTCACACAGAGTTTCATGCGAGCTTCATAGCGCGGAGCAACTTGTGTGTACGACCGCGTGCATCTCTGGTATGAGCACTTGCGTGTCTTCTAGCAGTCTCTTGATGCGCAGACATTATGAGCACCAATAACACCACCATCGCTTCCAATCATGAGCACTTGCATGTGATCATGTGATGAAACGTGTACGCGCTTGCAAGAGCGTGTTGCGCATGACCGCTTGCCAGCCATGTGTACTGGCGGTGTACTCGTTGTGTATCATTGTGTACTCGCTTTACGCGTGAGCACTTGCCTGTTCCCGCCGCGTGGTGACATTATGTCGGGCCTTCTCAGCTTGCTTTTCACCCCGCCTATGCAGTTCCTCTGCCAGCAGATGTCTGCCCAACAGTCCTGCGCTTGAGCTCAGCTTGAGGCTTGTGCTGTTGCACAGCTCAGAATGATCTCTGCGGAGAAGCAGGGCATTGCCATCGTGATCACAAGGAGTAATGCAACATCAACTTTCTGCGAATAAAGTGCCTGACCGGCCTTGCCATTTGAAATTGCACATGCTTGCACGCATGTCAACACATCAAATGCAACTCTTGACGCATAGCACCACATGTAAAGGGCAGTGTTTCACATAATGACAGATCCCACTACAAGAGGTTCATGAGCACAACTTTGACAAACTCAAGCAGCTGACCCGTCCAAACCTCCAGCTGTTACTTCGCTGATGTCTTGTAACATGCGAGCAATACGTACTTTAAGCACAATAAACTTGAGAACGCTTTGTGCCGCAAGCGCACATGCATCTAACCTCGCACTGCTTGTTGAAGTTTGCAGACTCCTCAACACATTGACTGCACAAAAGCCAAATGCCCAATGACCCAAACACTTCTCCTCACATAACTACAGTAGTAGATCACTCGAGACAGTGAGCTTACATTCATGTGAGCCCAAGTGGGAAACTTCAATGTATGAACTTCAAGTAGAGTACTTGCCTGAACCGCATGCGCTGCAAGCGCGCCTGCACCACTCGTGCCTTGGGGTTGCAATCAACAGGGTGGCCCACTGTGTCGTGCACAGTCCTGGCCTGCATGCAGCGTGCAATCAGGTATGTATGTATGTATGTGAAAATGTTGCACGGAGACCAGAGCTTACCATCATGGATCGCAGTAATGACTTGCGCAGCACCTGGCATTCGGGAGTACAAAGTGAGACCTTGATGTGATTCGTGTTTGCTTATGACTACCACCTACGATACTCCTGTTGCATTTTGATCTTCAGAAGTGCGCTGAAATCTCCAATAAGGTGTTGACAGAGTTATACCAACACAGTGGACCATGTACAGTTCTGTACAGTTATGTACAGCCCTGCAGCGTGTCATAGAGTCTCGTATGTGATCACATTGCATTGAGAACAGAGGCTGTCGTCGTGGAAATGCAATCGCTCAATCATGAACTGGATGACACCTGAGGTTTGCAAGCATCAGGTTAGTGATCATGCAATAAAAGGACTGCAGTGTGGTAACGACACAGTCCTGGCCTGCAGCGTGCAACGAAGTCTTGCGCGTGAGAAGGTTGCATTGAGATCAGAGCTTGTCATCAGGAGACCGCAATCATTACTTCCTTGGTGCATACCTGGCGTTTAGGAGCACAGAGTGAAACTTTGACGTCATTGATGTTTGCTAATGACTACCGCCAACAATACTCAAATTTCATTATGACCTTCAGAAGTGCCCTATGATCTTCAATACAGCATCGACAGTTTTATACCAGTGCGATGGGTTGTGTACAATCCTGGCTTGCAGCTGCAAAGTGGCACATGACGAAAAGCTACATGGCACTGTTTAAACCGTAGACGTACCTTCAATGCCAACACTGACACTGGCAAGAAGATAAGAGACTCCACATGTTGCTGCATGTCTGGGTTGATGACTGTTGCAAACAATGTCTAACCAATAGCACTAGTATGGCCATGTCTGATGATAAAAGCGCTTGTTGTGCTGATGCTGCCAGTGCACGCCACACAAGCGTGGGCGCACAGAACTGCATTAAGGTTAGGGTCAGGTCTACGTGCGCGACCATGTTGTTGTGGGCACACTGTGTAGCACTCCTTCCCTCTCAAGTACACTTTCTTAGGGTTAGCGTCACCGCAGCTGGCGCTCTTGACTACCTACACACCTGGAGCTCCATTTTGGCCAGCCTCTCAAACACCGCCTGCTTCTCAGCGGCGCTGCCCCCCGCCATCGCCAGCCCGACCGAAAGCTGTGATGTTAACCCACCGCCAGCCCCCACTTCTGCACCTGACTCCGGTGGCTGCTGCTGCCGCAGTGGAGCGTCACCAGCCGGAGCGTCGCCCTGCAAGCTCAACCCAAACTTCAGCTTGAACATCTCCGCACGCTGCCGCCGCTCCGCGCGCGCCTCCGCCTTGATGTGGTCGACCAGTATCGAGGGGTCTATCGGCGGCACCACGTGCGGCGGCACGCGCGTTGCCCAGTCAAAGTCCACCGCCGCCGCCGCGCAGCTGTCTTCCAGCATCCTGTCGTAGCCGGGACTGCCGTGGTGCCTGTGCGCGCCGCTGCGCGCGTGCTGCGGTGACGTGCCGTCGTCAGTTACAGCGTAACTGTCAGCGGCGGCGCTTGAGCGCTGCCTCCTGCGCAGGCGCTGCTGCTGCTCTGTCATCTTCTGCGCCACCCTGCCAATTGTGCTCAGAGAGAATGTGGATGCCTTCATGACGGCCTTTCCGAGTGCGCTACTAGGGCTAGGGCTAGGGTTTGGGCGCGCCTGCGACAGCTGCGAGGATGGGCAGCTCAGCAGGTACTGAGCGCTGATGACATCGCTGCTGCTGCTGTGCGTGGCATCACTAATGGCGGTTTCGCAGTGCGATGTTCCTGTTTGCGCGCAGGAACCTGCGCAAGAGTGCACCAAGACGGAGATGTGGAGGGGGGCACACACACAAAAGCGTTGCAGTTTGGCTCGTAAAACTCGACAATGCCCGATACAAGATTAAACACATGTTTAGGGTTAGGGTTGCAGCTTGCTCCTCAACACCCGGTGACACTACCTGTTGGTGCTGGCACCACTGCAGCTGTGCAGCAACTACATCGGGATGCCTGGGCATGGGGGGCACCAGTTAGACAAGAGTGAGCACACGAAACAAACACAACTTGTCAACTGATGCAGTTTGTCAATCGATCGTTCAGCTGACCCTTGTTCTGCCCATTTGTTGAGCTACGATACAAGCAAAAACCTGTACCACGTGAAGCTGATCGTTGAGCAATGTATTGCTTTGGTGCAAGACGGGTTGAGGTGAGGATTAGATCAAGGCTTCGGGCTAGGGTGAGTAGACGATAATAAGTGTAAGATGCAGGATTCAGGAGGTTGCAATCCCCAGTCTGTGGCTAGTACACCACAATAAGTGTAAGACGCAAGATTTTAGAAGTTGCCATCCCCATTCTGTGAAGGCACGCTCTACCAGAAAGTCACAGCCGCAAGCACAACACACACGCTGATGGTGTTCTGGCGTGTCGCCATTGCCATACTGATGCCTATGGGGTTCGCATGAAGCCATTTGAGCGCGGTCTTTCTGACCTTGAATTTTACAGCAGCAAGTACCCCTTGCCTGTAAGAGGTGCGCATCATCAGAGCAAAGGGCACTTCACCAATGAGGATTGCACAGCATGCCACGATCCGATGTCGTAGCATGCCGCTGCGTGCCTTGATGGAGGCTTGGAGCCCGCACAAGGTCCAGGCTTAAAGTCCAATTTTTTCAAAATCTCATGCTTCAAAGCAGATTGTCTTGCACATCTCAGTGTACAGGAGTATCCATACTTTTAAGCCTCGCTCTAGTGAATCGCTGGAGCTGGGCAGAGCTTCGCAACGAGACTCTCGTACTGGCTTAGCCAACATGAATTACTTGATTGTGAGGCGCTTGTGTATTGCTGCACAATTGTTGCGAAGCTTTCAAGACGCACCTTGCATCTGCAGTCCATCTTTGAGTCCTCTCCTGTAGAGCGCATGGCTGGTTACGTCCACCACCTGCCACTGGCTGGTGCACAGATCATCCTTGCCGTCTACCGCCTGCTCATGGTCCTTCATCTCGTAGTCCTTCATGCGCCTTGCGGCGACGCTGCCAGCAACCTACCATCAGGTTCACACATAAGTTCTGTTTCAAAAAATGTAACCGTCAACACTGAAATTCTCGAAAAGCGGGGTTTGGCTGACGAATCTGCTGCTTTTGCGGCAATGCTATAGCCATAGTCATCCTCGAAAGCTACATGCGCTCGAGAGGACCCTGACTAACGCAGCTACCCCGCCAAAGCTGCGTGCGCACGAGAGCAGAACGGCAATTGGGTCAACGGAGATGCCGGCACTTCCCTGCGGAGTATACGTTGTCGCATCTCTGTAGGCAGACACGGCCTAATAGTGTTAAGTGATAGAGGTGTTTATCGGCTGGCGCACCTACACGGATCACCATCCGCCATAGTAGCAGCAGAACGCAGGTTGACTGCGCAGCGTCCCATGGCAGCATTCCAAGATTTTTGCACGTTCGAGATTTTTGCCAGCAGCTTGGAGCGAGGTGCGGTGACGCAATCATTGGAAGAGGAGGACGACATGTCCCTGAAGCCTGCTTTTGTGGGAGCTGCAAGCACGCAGCAGCACACAAAGTGAGTCTCACACAGCGAAGCATGAAGCGTTGCCCCAATGGCTCAACCATTTTTCAGCACAGGCCACAGTTGACAAGTTTCTTATAAATGAGAGGGTGTGTGGTAGACACCACGCATGAGCAGTTCAATCTCTTGTATATCATGTACTGATGTGAATGGGCGCTAGTGCAACCTTGCAAACATCGTACAACGAGATGCAGCGGCGGTTTACCGCCGGATCACTGCTCAGCACAGAACCTTTCAGAGCTGCCAGAGACCCCCGCATGACTTGCAGTCTCAGAAAGACAAGATTTATATTACCTCACGCGGCAGTATGACTCAGACATTGGCAGCAAGATTCAGAGACGTGCGGCAGCACAGCCAGGCAGCTTCTGCCCTCATTGCACAACGGAAACTGACCACTCCACAACTTGTTGAGCCATGCAGCGATGCATGCCTACCGCAAGGCTCTTTCATCTCAGTATCGGCGCAGGGTTGGCGGATAGGGCTACCTCGCTCTCACCCTAACCCTCACGCTAATCTCCATCGCACACACCCATTGCCCCGTGAGGGCAGTTGAGAGCCAGTGCTGCGCAGTTCATTCAAGTCATGATGTGCATGGGACGTCCTTCAATACACTTGCAAGCACATCAGTCTTGACGAGGTTCGACACGTGTAGCCTGTGTCCACACAGGTAGAACCCCCCACCGACAGCATCTAGGGCTTAAGGCTAGTTTCTACATAGTGCAGCATCAGTGTGCGACAGTGATGGCTATTAAGGGCATTGAAGGTCCCTGGAGTAGGGAGCTCCACAGTAGATACCGCGTCTGTGCCTACACTATTATGTGGCTGCTGCGACTCTTCCCAGAATAAAGGCTGCGACGGCAATAGCCATGTGGCGCTGCGCTCAGAGTGCATCGGCTTTGTAGCATTGTACTCTGATGTATAGCAAAGCAGCTCGTGCACTTCAGATCCTTGCTACCGCCAAGCACCCCTCTCATTACTGCCGCTGCTCACCCCCAACACAATGCTCATCGACGCTGATATTTACAAGTTTTGAACGTTTCATCTGACGCTGTATAACAGATTCTCTTGTCATCTCATAATTCTCCTTTTGTATCACTTTATCAAGCAGACCCGACGGCGCCGCCAGCAGCTGTGCCAGCGGCTGCAACAGCGGAACCTTCCTTGACTGGACGCATGCCGCCTCTGCCGGTCCCGCGTTCGGATCATCGGGCAACCGCTGGCTGCAGTTCACAGACTCGTACTGGCGCCACAAGTTTGGCGCAGGGCCGTCGGTGTCGCGGCGCGAGCTGAATGTTTCCATCGGCAACAGCAGCATTGACGCCATTGCCGTGACAGGTGACACGTTGACTGAGTGATATCCTGACTGGTACTTTTATTTATAAGTATCCGATTTTAAAGTATCTGAGCTGAACGTGTTCGATCGGCAACAGCAGCATCGACGCCATTGCCGTCACAGGTGTCATGTTGTATGACTGATATTTGCCTCGACGTGCATTGGCATCGGCAGTGGTGTCCTCCTGTCTGCATGATGACTAGCGTTCCAACAATACGACAACCATCGATGAACTTCAAACAGCGTGTGATGCTCTTGTTGATTAACATGAATGTCGTAAGACTCAACGTTGCTAGAGCTGCAGCGTACTAGGGTTAGGGTTAGAGTTCTACCTGCGTGGGATTCCCGCAGCGAGCCATGGCTTGTGTTCTGTCGTGGGGCTTGAATGTAATTTCGCCTTTGTGTGTTGCAACAGCATGGCAGCATGGCAAGGCGTGATGTCTGGTGCTGAGCATGCAGCATGCACCCAACGATTTGATGTCAGCCCCGATAGCTAATCATGTCACCATGTGAGTTTTTTCGCACTACTCAGCTAAATATGCTCAAAGCTTGCAGGATGCTGTCTGGTACTTCCTCTGTCCCATAAGTATTTTTCAGTGATTTTGACCACAGTCAGGCACGCAGAGAACCATTGAATATGCAAGAGTGCTGCTAACATAATCTTTTGGTCATGCCTAGGGCTGCACTGTGTCAAATTCTGAGCTTTCAACTCTTTGATTTGCCCTTGCGACGGCCAATACCGTACGCGCGACAAAACTGCCCCCGTTCAGTGGGGCATACAGGTGCATGGTTACTGCGTATCGCCGCCGCAATGTGTGTCATCTGTTGCAAACATCACTCTGACCTCCTGTGTGCTCCAGGATGGCTTTTGGTACATCAGTGCACGTTTCGTGGCCGTATACATGGCTGCCAGCACTCATACACTGCATGCAAACTTCAACAGGACTGGCCCTTGAAGCCACAACATTGGCCACCTCTCGGTACCGAGTGCCTAGCTCATGCTGTGCATGCCGGTGCAGCGCACTTTCTTGTGGGCTTGATGCGGCAACTCTTAAGCATCTCAAGAAGTTTTGGCTGCTGTATGCATCAGCAAGCCACTTGAATGCCTCCCAGTGCCAGGGCATCAGTAACGTGTCAACAAAGCGAAGTGCGACTTGTCTAGTGGCCTCAGAGGCCTCATCGTGCATGTTGGACGATGAGAGCGGCTGACACCAAAGAAGCACGCTACCACGCATTGACACTCCACAGCATCATTGAAGCAGTCTAGCTCACAATGTGGCTGATCGGTTTTTACGAGGTCGCGTTAGCAGCAACACCAGGGAGTTGCTGTGCAGCATGTGTACAACGCACCTATCGGCCATACGGCCTCGCTGCACGATTTCTGCTGCAAAACAAAGCGCTAGCATGCACTTGATGCATGCTGGGCCATCGGGTCAGCGAGATGTACCCACTCGCCTGTCACCCAGCTCCAATCGTGATCCCCCACCACAACCCCGGCTTGCTGCCCACCGGCGCCTTCTCGCCGCACGGTGTGCGTATCAAATCCAAAGCTAAAGTCATCACCAATAGCTGTGCGAGCTCCCTTCAGTTAGTGGTGTGTGTGGTGTGCGCTGTGCATGTGCCGCGACTTGTGTTCTAACGCGAAACTGCAACTCGGTCAGTTCAAAGGTTTTTGCCGCCAAAACCGGTGCTTAAAACCGGTTTCGACGGCTTTGTTGATTTCTTTCGCGGTATAAATCTGGTAACTGTCAACATGTGAGGGTATCCGCTGAAGCGTGACACTGTCAGTTTTCAGATGGGCAAGGTTTCATACTCATTGCTGTTCATACGCAAAACTTTCATTTGAGGTCACATTTGGTGAAAAATACTTATGGGACAGAGGAAGTATCAGTTTACTGGCGGCAAACAGTCATGTTTGAACCATCAGCGAACGAGCCGCGTGGTTTTGTCAAGCCCTGATGTGTCCAGTACATCTTCTCTTGAAGTACGAGCCCAAGCACACTGTGACCTGTCACCTCACACTGTGTTGCCAACCCTCCTGCCTCTCTGTCCCTTTATCAGAGGATGGCGACTCCGACAGTGAAGCAGGGGGGGTCAGCACCTCCTGGACCAATGCAACCGCCAGCCTAGAGACCCCCCCACCACGCCACCGCACATGCGGCCCTGCAGACAGCAGCGGCAGCGGCTTTCTGCTGCCGGCATTTGACAGCAGCAGCGGAGGCGCGCATGCCGGCGGGGGCAACAACAGCACTCAGCACATGCGCAGCAGCGCTCAGGCGGTGAGCAGCAGCAACGCTCAGCAAACCAGCAGCAGCAGCGCTCGGCATACCAGCAGCAACGCTCAGCAAACCAACAGCGACGCTCAGCAAGCCAGCAGCAGCGCTCAGCACGCCAGCAGCAGCAGCGCTCGGCATGCGAGAAGCAGCAGCGTGCAGCATGCCAGCAGCCCTCCTATGGCAGTGGCACCAGCCACGCCGCGGCTGTGCAGGGGCGGCGGCAGCGGCGGCGGCGGCAGCGGCGGCGGCTGCGGCGGCCACGGCGGCGTTGGCGTGGCAGCATGCAGCTCTAGACGTCCACAGCGCTCAAGCAGCGGCGGGCGCATTCTGCAGCCAGTGTCGGAGCAGAAGCCGCAGTGGTCGGGCCTCAGTTGTCTGGACAGCTCGCACTGCAGCAGCGGCAGCTCACCCGCGCCGAGCAGCTCCCTGGGACGTTCCGTGGACAGTTCTGGGGTGCTGAGCAATGTCGACTCGCGAGTCGGAGGCGGCCGGGTGCCAGCAGGCTGTGAAAGCCAGAGCGCGCGCATTGTGAGCATCAGTCACGTCAGCGCTTGCGCTGACAGCGCCGCTGATGCCAGAACCGGATCGGCAATCAGCTGCAGCCATTCGGCCGTAAAGAGCAGCAGCGCCGCCGCTAATGCTGCTAGTACGCCAGCACCAACAGCAGCAGGTAGGAGCAAGCAGCCCACGAGGTACATACCCTCCTACCCCACTGCAAACCTCGAGCTCTTCTCGCCGGAAACTCAGTGGCTTGTGTACGGCGGCCGTGGTGATGATGATCAGCAGCAGCAGGGCTCTCAACTGCCCAGCGGTTTTGAATGCAAGAATCACAACAGCGCTGGCGATAGCACTGGCTTTGATGGTAGCACTGGCAGTCTGGGCACCGGAGGCCTCACGAGAGCTCTCGCAGGCATGGGTACGATAAGCGAGTGCCAGAGCAGCGATGGCAGCGTTCAGCGCCTGTTCGCACACAGAGTCTGTGAGGCCTGTCACACGGTGGCACCAGCGTCTGTCACGACGGACAGTTGCAGTTGAGTTCAGATTGTAGCGAAGACACGCCAGCTGCACAGAGAGCGGCAGATTTTTGTGGCGGTGATCGAAGTGGTAGTGAGTTCGGTAGCAGCTGGTGCGCACGGTGCAGCGGTAAGGGCAAGCAGCTGGCAGCGCTGCCCGCTGTGCTCAAGTAGTAACTATAGTTCTTTTGGCGTGTCATACTTCCGCTGCCGGTAGATTAACCCGTTGCTATAGTGTGTCAACATGTCATATGATTCTGGTCCATTGGGACCTGCAGGCTAAAAACGAAGCGGCAAAGCTCAATATGATTTGATTCCTATTGCTGCTGCAACTCTCACGCTCTTTGTGCTCCGACGCTGCCTGCCTTGCAGCACAGACGTGCAAACATGCAAGCGCGGCCCAGCACTCTCTCTGCTGCACAAGCATATGCCACTTGTGCTCATTGGCTGCAATGCTGACATTACATGCTCAATTTCCGCCGTGCCAATTGCCCAGACATGTGAGCACACGTGTGGGTGCCTGTTCAATGTGCAATATTGTCGGCGGGCGTCAACGGTCCGCGAGCGAGCGCAAGCGAGCGCGCGCCGTGCGCACGCCTTCTACTTCACGTGTGAGGCCTAAGGGATGGTGTTTAAAGTTCAAGTATGTGTGCTGTCAGTTCAAGAACGTGTGTCCGCAAAACTTGAACTTCGAAACCGAAATCGAAATCGAAATCCTTTAAGCCCAAGAAACGAGCGCAGTGTCGGCGACAGAGGAGGCGAGGCGCAGTGTCGGCGACAGTGGCAGCAGCAATAACAGCAGCCGCAACGTGCAGCAGTAGCACTTCATCGGCCGTCGCATCAGAGCAGCAAGGTCGCAAGCGAAGAGTGGCTAGTCGTGTCCACCGCGATAGAGCAGCGTGAGCAACAGAATTGCTGTGGACCGTGCTAGGCGGCCCTGCCTATGTGAGGACCAGCAGCGCAACGTCAGCAACGGTCTGCTGTGGACCGAGCTAGGCGGTCTGTGCGAGAAACACCAGAGCAACGTGAGCAACGTCTCGCTGCGCGTCGTGGCAGTCTGATTTTCATGCGCGAGAGATACCGCAGCAACGTGAGCAGCGACGTGTTGCAGATAGTGACAGAGTGGCTTCTCGTAGAATGAACAATACATTTTGGACAAACGCGCACAACTACTGACATGAACTCATCGGTGAATGTCTCACCCGAGGACGCATTCAGTCCTGGTGGTTTATCACGTGCGGACCCTCAAATTGCGCATGTGCAATTGCTACACGGGCAACCAGCTACAGGAGAATCACCGGATGGGCTGCCTCTACATGCAGATTCGCTCAAGAGTCCTCATGTTCTAGGGTTGGCAGAGGAGTTCTATAACCGTTTGTATTCCTACCAAGTCAAGTCTTGCCGTGTGTGTCATGGAGCTTGGCCACAGGAGACCTATGACGTGTGTCAGCAAGCTATGCACAGCAATGCTCATTTCGTTCAACCTGCAATTTTCATCTGTAGCGAATGCATAGGTCCGTACAAAGCCTACCGACTGCGCACATCGAGTGCTGTTATGCCCAGCAGTCTTCAGCATTCAAAATCATATGGTCCTTGAACCATGTCCCCCTGAACTGTCCGAGCTCACATATTTGGAACAACTACTACATAGTATGCGTATACTTACATTTGCCCATGTTAAATGCATGCAATAGATGGCTCAGTCTCTGCCCCACCATCATGATTTTGCATACATGAATGTGTGCCTTGTGATGCTTTGCACTGTGCCGCCGTGGCCTGCTCACTGCAGCATGCTGTGCCATACGCTCTCAAATTGCCCGTATCCTTCACAGCAAACCACAATGCTGCCCTGCCTGTGCTTTACTGCGATGTCCTGGGCGTTGCATGCCTGCTGATTTGGCACTGGTGATGCAAAACCTACATCAATTCCTACTTGAATTGACCGTAGGTTATGACCACTCATCTACACACCCAATCGCCGCATTCGCCATGGCTTGCCCTACTTGGCTTAGGGTTTCTTAGTATGACGCCCGACGTCGTAGATCATTCCCTTGTTTGAAAATTGGAGTAGTTGCTGTGTTGATAGGCTGTCCTGATCATTTGCGCATGGAGACTGGCGTTGCATGTCCATTGCATACCAGAGCTACTTGGCGCCAGTGAACTTGACGATAACTGTGGTGAGAAAGCAAGTGCCTTCAGCAAGTGCCTTGATGGTGTGCACACGTCATCCTCCTAAAGAAGAAACTGAGCACACACACTGTCATGCTGCAGCCTGAGGCTGCAGCGGTTTGTAGGTTCGTACAATGTCATGTACACGCGTGCATACATTCGTCCAATCATTGATGGCATGTGTCACTTTTGTTGCTTGACAGTGATTGCAGATCGTACAGTTGCACATTAGTGGCTTGAACACCACACACCCCTGGAGGGCCCCCGTTTGTTCGGCCCCACTGCCAACCGTTCCTCAGGGTCACGAAACCGTCATTCATCATCAGCACACACAGAACAAGACAGCGTTGGCATGTTTGCGGACATCGGCGAGGGCTTCAAACCCAGTGCAAGGGGGGCGCTTGATTACGATGGTGGTGGGTATGGCTCGGAAGCTCAACGACAGGAGCGCCAGCCCCGGGGTGTGCACTTCGGCGCTGAAGAAGCATTCAGCTCCAGCCGCGTTCGAAGGCACAGCCATGGCCCGGTGAAGAGCTATGGTTCGTTCTCGATGTTTGCGGCCGCTACCAGCCGTAGCGCATACGATGATGACGATGGTTTCGGCGGTGGCGGCGGTGGTGGCCTGGACCAAAGCGGCGAGGTTGGCAATGCCAGGGCGAAGGCGAAGGGACACCGGCGCAGCCTGGACAGCTGTTGCGAATCTATCAGGTAATGGAGCTGATTGAGTGCAAGCTTTGATCTACGAGCATACCTTAGAGCATACCGTCGGTACAACAATGGGGTTGGGTCAACCCTCGAAGCTCAAGATTCGTTGTCGGTACATGCATTCCGCGGGTCGGCACCAACGTACAAACCAATGCAACAATATGTGGTGGTGGCATGCCCAAATTGTCAAGGTACTTGCTCATAAACCAACAATCACAGACACGTAAATGGCTGAGCTACTCTAGTGGCAGTTGATGGCAAACATCCTGAAGTTCAGTAGTGAATCACTGCAATGCCACTGCACGTATGGACTTGTATTTATGCACACTGTGGCAAGTATACATATATGCCAACACTGCAGTTAGCTTATAGACTGCAGTCCTGCACATAAATGTGGCGCGCAGCACCGCAATCAGTTGCCGTCTTGAAGTAGGGCTAGCTAGCCCTAACCCTGCCCCATGGTTTTGTGTCAGGCATGTGCAAAGCCTCTCACGAGGCTGGTGATGCATGTCGTTCTATAGAGCAGCCGCTTGCAATGGATGGCCATCATCAACTTGAAGTTTGCATTGTGTAAAACTGCTCTGAGTGCAGCTGCGTAGGGCAGGCACGCCAACTATCAACATAGCCAGCTGCTGCGCCCGTTGGATTCACAGTTCACCAGGCCTCAATGTTTAAAAATTCAACGGGCGTTGCTGTTGATTCAAACTTTACAATGAGACGTGTCTGGGAAACGAGGATTTGCAGCCAGCCGTGTCAGCTTTCAGGTAGCTTTCTCAAGAGTGGCTTACGAAAACATGCGGACCGGTGGCGATTTCTAGGCTAAACCCTAACCCTAACGCTAACCCTAACCCTAACCCAAAGCTGCTGGTGTACCGCACTGAGTCAAAGGCTGCATGTTTCGCTGAATCACGCATGTCCTGCCAGTTTGCTGTTGGCGTGGTATGTACGTAGAAGTATGATACTTAACGCTCATGTTTAGGTGTGAAACACACAGGTCATGGATAACAGCAGTTTAATTCAGACTCTATCATTATGCAAGGGCACGCCTAGGAATTTGCAGCAACCACGTATGCATGCTGTTCAGTCTGTAGCCAACTTCAAGCTTGGCAAATGAAGCACAAGACAGTTCTACGTAGCCATTTCGCCATGGCATACGTGTTGCACACGCATGTAACGTTCAACAGTCTTACCGGGGGCCCAGCAACGTGCTGCTTTCAGAGCATAACCTTAAACTACAGCACACTAGGCTACTGTGACTCGCCCATACATACCGGTAGCAGGTGAACGACCAGCACATGATGCAGCTGGTGAAGACACACTCAGCAACAGGCTGCTGCCTGGGTGCGAGTTGACAGCAGGGCGCTGATGCAGCATGCTTTAAGTTGCACCTCTGTGACCTTGCAGTATTGTCACTTGAGCACAGCTGACAATGCAGAGGCAAAACTGAGGCTTGGATACATTGAAGTTGTACGTCTTTCACCTTGAATGGAGACGGATTGGTACTTGCTGAATCTCACAGTCACACATTCACTGTACCGGTGACTGTTGACATCGCTCTGCTCAACTACATCAGTCAACGCTTACATCAGTCGCCGCATGGCACTGTGCAGCGACCAACTTATGATGTCGGGCCTACAACTGTGCCTCTCTGCGGGTGCCGCGGCGCCCAGGCTGACAGTGTGGACTAATGTGTATGCGTTCGGTGACAGGGGTACCTATGCTACAAGAAATGAACATCAACCGGTCAGGCTTGCATCAGAGCTGACGTCTGGGTTCGCTTTGTATGTCACTGCTGTGCGCCTACTGTGAATGACAGCGTTACCACCCTCAACTATTTGATGCTAACGATGCCTGTTGCTCCACATCGCAAGCTTCACTGTCGTAACATTCAGTGTGGGCCACTGCCGTTGTGCCTTTATTGATGCTCGCTTAGGGGGCGTAAAAGCCCAGATGGTAGATGGACCCCAGATGGTAGATGGCCAGCTTGCTACCAGAATCCACATGTGTCTCGTAATAACCTTGAAAGTGTCTCAATGCGCATTGGCTATCACTTCTGAACAACACTGTCAAATATCATTTCCCCTTCTGTCATCGTTCTTCAACTGTGCAGGGGCAGTCATGGCGGTTACACGCTGAGCATCGCCAATGACAGCTTCTTCGAAGCGATACATCAAGCGCCGCAGCATCAGAGCCAGTCACACGACTTCAGCACCACGGGCAATGTTGAGATCGAAAGAGCACAGGAAACCGCCAATGCAACGGCATCACCGAGAAACGGCAGCTACGCCAAAAGCAGCGTACGGGGCTACTCAGAGTCGTATTGGGTGACTCGGTTTCAGGCCATGTTCAAGGCTCCGCCTGGATCTGGCAAGGCATCAGTGCTCAGGACCAGCGAGCTGGGTGCCATATCAGTCATCGGTGAGCTCACAGCATTCATACTTTGCGGTTCGGATGAGGGTTCTGACCTTAAAACCTGAATTGACCATGCGCTTAGGGTCAGAAGGGGTGGCTCTAGAAGGGGTGGCTTAGGGAGCCCTGACATGGTGCAAGCAGGGGGCATTTCACCCCTCATTTCATCGTATGTGTTGTTGCTTGAAGCTGCAAGTTCACAGAGTCAGCACACGTGCAAAACTACAGTGAGCACCAGATACTCGGCGCGATTGCTGACCTCCGCAGCGGATGATGCCCTAACCCTAACCCTAGCACATTGCACAACAGGATCTGGCACTCAGGCATATTTACAATGGTATGGATCACGCTCATGAGTCCCCCTCAAAAGGTTTGTTCGCAATGTACCTATCCGCTTGACACCAACCGCGACTGTCACAACACAACGGTGATGACCGTAACTGTAACTGTGAGCTCTGAAAGTATTTGCTTGAAAGAGCCACTGTATCACTGAATTAAGTAATGTAATCATGCTCATTCCGTTTGTCCCTACATCTTTGATGTGCCCGTCTGCTGCATCAGAGGAAGGCGACACCGACTCAGAGGACTGCATCTTCGGGCCCCTGCACGGCAGCGGCAGCCGCAGCAGCATGAACGACAGCTCAACTGGCACGTCACGCCACCCCTCCAGCCTCAGTTCAACAACCGGCTCGCACGGCAGCATGAACTTCAACTTCCCCGCACCACCCACATCTGCTGTCAACGGCGCCAGCACCGCTGCCAGTGCGTGCAGCAGGTCCAACAGCGGCAGCAGCAGTGGCGGTGCAGCAGCGGTAAGCGACCGCCTTGTGCGCGTTGCGCAGAGGCGGCGGCGCAGCAGCGAGGTGCGGCGCGAGTGGATCCGCTTCATCGCCATCGAGGACGACGAAGGCAGCGACAATGGCGACTGCGGAGAACTTCAACTATCTTCCAGCGGTGACGCTCCCGCCGTGCCAGCCAGCGACGCAACATTGGCTTCGGCAGTCGGCGACGGCGGTGCACCCTGCGCCGAGTGCCACACTGCAGACGCAAACACAAACTTCAACATTGCACGTGGTGACACACATGCAGACTTCAAACACGGCACCGTCAGCGAAGCAGACCCCACGCAGGCGCTCGACGAAGGCACACCAATGTGCTGGCTGGAAGCGGCGGCAGTTGCGGCAGCTACTGATTCAATACCTACATGCAGTGACGCACAAGCGGGTGATCCATCTACAGTCTCCGCGGCACCACCAGCGGCAAGTGCTGCACCGGCTGCTATCGATGGCGCCGCTGCTGCTGCTGGCTCTGCCTCAACTGCTGTTGCAGCTGCCGCTGCCGCTACCGCTCCCACCGTGGCTGCCCCGGGGTTGGAAGCAAAAGGTGTCACAGGTACTCCCGCAGGCATGGATGCTACCTGGAGCAGCACTGCAGAAGGATGCACTTCTAACTCTGCCGACAGCAGCAGCACGCACTTGCAGCATAGCACCTCACCACCTACCAGCGGCAGCACCGCCCCTGCTCCACTCAAGGCTTCTGTCCCACTCAGACACAGAGGTTTTGCCATGGCATCTGAGACTGGCACTTCAGCGGACACCAAAACCACCTCTGCTTTCCCACCAGCCACCGCTGCTGCGGACGTTGCAACTGCGGCCCCCTCCGCACAAAGCGCAAGCCCTGAGCAGTCACCCCGCAAGAGCACTACTACCAAGGTGCGCTTCAGGTCGCTCAACGAGGCGTTTCAGCAGATCACACAGTCCCTCAACTACGGGGACACCAGGCGCAGCCTTGCTTCGTCACCAGACGAGTCGCCAACGTCAGGTGGGGTCATCGGCAGCAGTGTTCAGCAGGCCCGGGGGCGTGAGGGGGGGGCTGTGCAAAGACTGTTCCCGTCCCAGTTCTCGGCAGAACGAACGGTCCAAGCGGCAGCGTCGTCTGGGGACAAGCCAGTGGCTTTGCCGCCGCCATCTCACATACGCCTCTCTAGCCGGAAGGAGCATGTAGTGATGACCAGTGGCGCTCCAATATTTCAAGTTGAAGTTGAGGCCACAGCGTCACCGGTTGCGCCCTCGATGTCAACATTAGTCCATGAAACTGCGGCAGACGCTAGAGCCAGCAACTGCGCCCAGCCGCAGCAGCAGCCACCAGCCAGCATTTCGCGTGGTGGCACGCGCTGTAGCGGCGCGAATGACGGCGGCGCAGTGCGCGCAGGCGTACCTATGGTGGTTGCCTATGAAGTGCTCAGAGGCAGGACTGAGGGGCTGCCAGCAGGCGTGGACGTCAGTCGCAGGGAGCAGCACCTCAGCGATGACGAGTTCTTGGCCGTCATGGGTAAGTGCGCATGACTCATTGCAAGATTGTGCAGGTTTTGTGGTCCTGCGTGTAACTCTCTTGCCAATGTGATCCGAGGCCTAACCTCAAGGCACAGTGTCACTAGGTTGGGAATATTGGCAGGGGAATATCAGCGGCATTCACAAAGTCACTAAGCGCTGTTTCACGTTCACCAAGCTGTGCAATCGCAGGCTCACCGACTGTTGTGCCTTAGTTGCAAAGGCAAGAGAATCCCACATAGCAAGTAATTGGTGAAAACCATGGCCACAGTTGGTCGCTCCTCATGTTGCAGCGGCTATACGCGCATATCTGAGAGTACTTTAACCTACAAACGGAAACTTGGCAAGTCGTCTAAGTTCTGCCGTGTACTAGCAAGCACCTAACATGCGCCACTGCCTTGGCTCACACATCACACTACGTGCCGATGTTCTTGTGCAGCCAATGCATGCTGCAATCACAGAAACTGCCGCATGAAGCCGTCTGCTCCAATTCGCAGAGCAAGACTGCGCGCGCTGTACATGTCTGGACCGCTGGTGTACTGCAGGTGTACTGTTGGTGTATATGTACCTGGCAGCAAGTAGGACAGAGCATCGCGGCAGCAGGCTGAGAATAAACTGATCAAGGGCTTGCAGTGTGCCACATGCATTGTAAAGCTCAACAGTCATCATGCGACAGTCTGAAGTGGCTGCCAAGCACACCGTGTACACTGCAACACGTACATTCAAGTTGGCTCACGTAAATTGCTGTTGATTCTTGCTTGCAGGCATGGGCAAGGCTGCCTTTGCCGCTCTGTCCAAATGGAAGCAAGTGGAGCGCAAGAAAGCAGCCAAGTTGTTCTGAGAGGCAACGAGGAGCTTCCGTCCGCTGCACTTGGTTCAGCTCAGCGCACATTAATGAAACAAGTCTTGCGGCAGCGCATGCATCCGAAGTACCATTCGACAACAGTTATGCATAATGTACACATGTGTGAGCAGCTGCAGCATGGTCAACTCAAGGCTTGTGTTTGTGCAGTGCGTGCATGCCTGATCACCCCTGATGGAGATGTGGACACCCAGAGAATGCCATAACTGCACATATAAGTGATGGAGGTACTACGGTAGATTACGTGCTTGGCTAGCCAGCTGTCGCAGCACGGCTTTCATTTGGCTGCAATATACTTGACTTCGGTGCTATGGGCATGACTTGCCAGTGGTCAAATCATGCATGTAAGCTGAATATTACACCGTGAGCGCCTCCGCCAGCAGCATGGTACATTGCGTACGTATATGATCGGGGTTTTGAAGGTGCACTTGCTACGAGCGTAAACCCTAAGCTTGGCAGCATCTCCACGCAGTGCATTACAGCAGTCATATCGATTCGATCGACAACACTGTGACGTGCCACATGAAGACTTTACGCTGTTGTCATGCATGCTTGATGTGCACATGTGAACACACATATAGCATCTGCAAGGCTGCACGCGCTGTGGCACCTGTATGGCACGAAACATCATGTACGAGCCTGCTTGTTATCATTACCTGTGGCAGTTGCTCGCTCAACGCAATAACATGAGCTGCGGTCTTATGGTGTATGGATCAGGAAGTGCAGAGAACTTCTGGTAGTTTCAAAGTTGCATCCAAGTGATTGAGGTAGCATTACGTATTTGGCTGCCGCAGCACCAGTTCTGTTGGCCGCAATATACTTTGTAGTACTTGACTTCAATAATATGTGCATCGCTTGCCCAAATGGTGCATATAAGATGAATGTTACACCGTGAGCGGAGCGCCTCTGCATGCCAGCAGCATGCTACAGTGTGCGCGTATGCGATCGGAAATTTCTGAAGGTGCACTGCTATAACCGTAACCCCTAAGGCTTAGCTCAGCAGCATCTCCACGCAGCGCATTCCAGCAGTCACGTGGATTGACAACACCATCATGTGCCGCATGAAGACTCCGCACTCTTGTCACGCATGCGTTACGTGCACCTGTGAACACGCATACAGCAAGGCTGCACACATTGTGGCATCTGCATGGCACCAAACGCCATGTACGACCCTGGCAGTTGCTCACTCAACGCACTAACATGAACAACGGTCTTGTGGATATACCATATGGCTCAGGAAACACAGAGAAGTCTGAGCTTTGGTAATGTTCCAACGTGACTCTCATTTTCCACAGTGACCCTCATTAAGCCTTCAAGTTGGTTCCTTCGTGACATAAACCTGCAGGCTGAATTGTTTCTGCACGAGCATTTCCTTTGTTTTGATGATGTCAACACTGTTGGCAAATGCTAATTGTGAGGCCCGGCAACTATGTTGTTGGCAGTGGGCCACTGGCACAGGCCTACAATCAATATCGAATGCGCGTGCGCGTGACCATTGTGGCGCTTACAACGGCTCACCAACTATTTCAGTGTTGCAACACTCTGCAGGAGACGACTTTCGTCGTCTTTTGACTGATCACTCTGCAGGCCCAACTTGAAGTGCTACTGATGCTGCAGTCTCCACTGCCGCTGCTCGCCCTCTGAGGGAGCCCCCTGGCTGTAGGCTCACTGTTTGCCACTTGCGCCGCGGCCATCGCTAGTGTGAGTGGCATCACTACTGCCAGCACCGTGCTGCGGCAACAATCGGAGGCGCACATACCCTCGCTATTGCTGTCAATCGTGCACCCACTGCAGCTGAAGCCGGCATCACGCCGCAGCCTGAGGCTGATGGCGTGTTGAGCATCGCCGTGCCACGAGCTTCAAGTTGCCAGTGGGCTTCGGTGCCTCTGCTGCCAGGCAGGGCTGCCAGTCGCAGTGCTGCCACGGTGCCTCCGCTGCGCTGCGGCAATAACCTCGCCTTGCATAGCTACTAGTAGTATAGCATACATGCAGTTGCCGCGGTTGCACTCATCAGCCTAGTATCTACGCGTGCGGCAAAGAAGCTTGACAATGTAATGCAGTGCCACCGTGACTGCACACCGCCACCTGCCTACCAACGCCGCAGTCACGGTCCACCGTGACTACAGTAACTGCTCCGCGCCGCTCTGCAGACATTATTGCTGGCTGCCTCTGGCATCACTGCAGCAGGTTTGTCTGCCATCTGGAGGGGCAGTTAAACCCCCCTTCGCGCCGCTGCGCCATCACCGCACGCCCCTGCCGCAGCCGCTGAGTGCAGGCGTACCGTTGAAGCCCCCCCTTCTGCCGCTGCAGCAATAGATTGCGCACATCCCATCATAGTGGTGATATTGATGCTGCTGACGGTCACGGTGCGCCAGGTGCTGCCGCCGGCGCCGACAGCGCGCATTCTGCCGCCGCCGCCGCCGCTGTTACGGCTATCACTGCCGCAGTTGCTGCCAACTTCAATGCTGCGGCTTCCACTGCATTCACCACAGCGGTGACGCACAACACTGCTGCATATGGCGTACATTGGTGTAAATGTTTTGCAAGTTGGAACGTATTTTGCCCAACCCTGATGCATCATGGTGCAAGACGGCGGCGACAAGCTACAGAGCGGCATCGCGCATCCACATGCCGCACATGATGTCTGGAAGCAGCGCGCGCACGCATCGGTGCCCGGAAAGCTGGTGGCCACCGGTGGTGGTGTTTGCATCAGGGCCAGGTAAGTTAGCTAGCTCAACATTGCTTGACGGTTCGCGCACATCTGCTAGTGCGCTGCCCTGCTTGGCTGGCTCAGCTGCTGGGATGCAGCCTGTCAGTGAGTGCATATGCTTGCTTGCAAAGCGCTCTTAAGATTGCTGCTGTGCAGCAAGAATTACTAATGTTAGGCGTGCATACCGCGCATCATCTACAGCATCACCGTGACACTGCTACAGTTGTCATGCACGATGTCTGCAACCACTGGCACGGTCTCGAGCAGGGTTCAACTTGTGTCTACCTCAGGCTCGAGCTCTTGCTGGCATGGACTTGCTCTGGTGACACTTAGACTATTGTCATGAATACTCACCATCAATTGCATTTATGCAACTCGATAAACAAATGAGAATTTGAACATGGGCACCCCCCATGCGCAACTTTTGTGCAGCTGTCACCGTGCCCGAGACATAATGCGAACTTCAAGTTCTTGAATATTCCAGCTGCTGTTTAACAATAGCAGGACCTCAGGCTGGAGTGTTTAGTGCTTTTCATCAATTATTGCTCAGGGCGTGAAAAAGCCCAGAGGAATGGTATCTAAAATGAAGCTTGCTGTACGAATTCTAATAGTACATGTCGTGTGACAGTCTGAAGTGTCTCAATGACAACCACTCAAACGACGCCGCCGCCAAATACAAGTGGCATCTTCAAGTGGGCGAGATCCCCCCCTGCGCCCTCGTCCATGTGCGTCCCCCCCCTGGATTCTGCCATGTGTCACGGTGTCGTGACACAGCCAGAGTACGCCATGTGGAGCGCTGCCGACAGTGCAGAGCCTAAGCGCGCCAGGGCGATGCCCGTAAGAAGTTGAAGTTCAGGGCGCGCTCCTCCGCCGGGCACAGTACTTCCGGTTCGAGGGGTCGGGCGGAAACCCCAGGGAAGACGCAAGACGTGAAGCTCTTGTGCTTGTTTCGAGCGTGTGTTCACAGCGCAAGCGTGAATGCTGAAAGCAAACGTTACGTTCACTGACTGAAATGGCAGGCCCCGCTACAGGTTGCCATATGCCATGCGGTGCCTCCAAGGAATCCATGGCAGCTGCAGGAGCTTACCGGCACTTCTTTCCAGTGTCCTTTGTCCGACTGTTGCCAAGTTGCAATTTCAAGCATGAGCCAAGATACCATCAGTGGCGGCTTTTTTGAGCCAATTTGTCTCCTTCTGCCCCCCCCCCCACGGTGACCTCAGGCTCCCCCCCCCCCCGCCCTTGAATGATTTGAATTTTCGCGCCCCCCCCCCCCCCCCCTTTGAATTTTCGCGCCAGAACGCTTCCCAATTAAAGCCCTGGAGTCAACACATGTGTCGATGTTGTAGTATGACGAAGCTGTAGCCGTCAGCGCGTGTCTTGGGAGAGCAAGTTGCTAGCGCCAGCCCCTGTCCACGCAGCGCCACCAGTTGTGCCAGCGGAGACTCCATGGTGCACCAACAGCGCGAAAATACTGTCGCAGCTCATGCCAGTGGCTACGCCCGCCCAGCATTCAGATATCAGGTGCCTGCAGCACTGCTCATGTGTGTTTCAACCCTGCCGGTGCCCCAAACGTAGGCCTTACTTTTGGTCACCGTTTTTGCACCCTGCCGGTGCCCCCCACACCGGGTTCCCCCAAACTTGAATTTTTTGCCAGATCGACAAGCTGATCAATCAAAATCACAACCTCACACACACACACTGTGGCACACACACACAGCCTTCCTGGAGCTGGAGAGGTTTCGTGCCGCGTACCTTCCTGCGAGTTCCTGCAAGCGCATCACACATGCACACCATCAGCACATCAGGTGAGTCAATGCGGTACCTCGTCCCTCGGCACTGCCTCCTCCTTGGTGCTTAAACTGCCAGTTAATTCAGAGATGAAGCACAACGATGCATTGTTTGCAAAGAGTGGATAAATAATGCAGCAGCAGCGCCAGATACTCTGTTGGTGGGCTCATCCGAGTCGGCAAGCTTTCGAATTGATCATCTTTACAAATTTTGGAGACATCGAAACCACAAGAGTGCAGCGTTGTGCGATTAGCGCGTGGTGTCGCCCACAATACCTACTGAGACGGCGTGGCATGCAGCGTGTCTGCAAGCACACACACCACACATCGCCAACCGCAACAAAGCAGCGAACGACTGTACCAACCGCCATAATGATCTCAGAAACCCGATGGGCTTCAAGCGGCTTTCCGCAATCATTATGCATGGACACAATCGTTTAATGCTACGCATCACCCACACTTCCGAGTGATGGATGTATAGCAGGTTTGATAAAAGGCGGCCGTGCAGGCTTTTGGTAGCCCAGCGGTGAAAGCTCACTGCTGCAGCTGCTGCAGCATTCAATTTCAATGTCAGATTTGTGTCGAGATCACGTAGCAGTTCAGCACCGTGTGACACATTGAATTGCTTCAGCATGCTTCGAATTGGCGCATGCATGAGCAGACTACAGGGGAGATCAGATTGATAATGAGTAGTTGATCTGAGTTCAGAAGCGGCAACGTCATTGAATTATTATTTTTTTTTTAATTTTCGTTAGTGATTTGCGAAAGCACTCAGACTTCTGTAAATTTTCAAAATACTACTTACATGCCCACTTTGTCCACTGTTGGCACTGGCCTCGCAGCCATCATTGCCGCATGCACTTACTAGTAGTCTGCATGTATGTGCCAGCATGCCATGGCTTGTATCACAAGGAAAACTCAACACAGTGTGTGCTGATTTGCTGTGCTGCTTTGTGCTACAGGCAGCGGTCCGGGAGCCCCAGGGGCTGGCAGTGCGGAGCGCCACGCTACTGATGCTGCCGCCGCCGCCGGACCGGCTGGTAAAGGTGTTGCCACCGCTGCTGCTGCTTTCGCCGCTGCCGCTGGCGACAAGGAGAATGCACCTGCGCAGCCCCGATCTGGTGAGTGGACCTCACGTGTACTTTGTCTTAGTCTAGTAGTGGAGCAGTGGACTGTTACAAGCAAAACACGTGGTGTCTTGCCTGTAATGTACACCTTGATCAAGTAGTTGGCAGTAAACGAGTGTAGGTGTGTTTTGCTTGCTACCATTATGATAATGATTACGTAGTCACTAGTACGTGCGAGTGAACATGTTGCAGGATGCTTGGCGGTATCTTCAACGCTCAGGCTGCCACTTAAGCCATCGCTGTAAACCTACGTGTAATCCTTATCTAGCTGTCAGTGAGCATACCGACAAACACATCATGATGATTGTAAACCGCTTCTGAATCAGGTGGTGATAATCACTAGCCTTGCAAAACGCATGCTGACCATGTATGGCATATACCTGTACAAATAATCGTTTTGGCGTACATGTATGAGGGGCAATGAGGGTCCCTTAAGGAGGAAGCCCAATAGAAGATACCGCTTCTGCACTGCGCCTAGTAGTACACCAATCTGTGGCTGCTACTACTATAGTGACTGCCTGACTGAACTTGAAGGCTGTGAAGACGCGGCATCCCGTCAAGCCTTAGGTCAGCAGGACTCCCCCCCCCCCCCCCCCCCCCCCCCCCCTTTCTCCTCCTCCTTTCCTCCCCCCCGCAGCCTGTCTGACCCCCCTTTCTTCACTACCCCCCTCCCCCCCCCTCCTCCTCCCCCTGCCTTTACATACATACATACCCCGAGCACTTGTAAATCACTCATATATGACCATGGATTCAGATGTCGCAAGAGAACTGATTCAGAGGTACTACTGACAGTACTACTGTAACATGTAGCAACTGCCAGTGGTAATACTATCAAACCATCATCACGTACACGGTCTGAAGTACTATTGCGGCAGCCCTAAATGTAAAGCACACGTACTGTACTCAATCACTTTAGAATTTGAGCACAGAAGTATGAATGAGTACTGTAACAAATGTATTCAACGACAGCCAAACACTCATTGCCTTCATAGTCCTCAAGGATGTATGATGAGTCTTGCATGCCATGCATTTCTGAACCAATCAATGTCATCTGCTGCATCTGATTTGCGTTCAAGCAAGCTTGACAAGTCCATCAACAGGATGGACAGGAGTGATGAGAGCTCCAGATATGCACAAGTGCTCGAGTATTGCGCACGGTTGAGTTTCAAAGTCACATCTCATCGATTTTTCTTCAAGTCTCCCTTAAGTTTTACCTTTTTCTACCCCCGCTTGAGGTGCCGCCGCTGCGGAAACCCTGTTCTGCACCAACTACGTTGTATATACAACATTCATGCTCCTGTTGAGCGTATGTACGCCTTCCTTGCTAGCAGCTGCACACACACTAATGCAATCTACGGTGCGCGCAAGAGTGCGTCTGACTCCTCCGCTACCCTCAAGCTCAAGTTTGTGTACTTGAAGTCACTACGGTGGTACGTGTTCTCAACAACCGTGTGGTCGAGAACAGTTAGTGAATCTGTGCACTGTGTCAGAAGCTGTATGCACATGATCACCACGAAGAACAGAATTATGCTAGTCTGATAATGCGGTGACTCCATTTAAGCACAAAAGCAGCACTTTGGAGAGGTGGAGTTAGCGCCATTATTGGAACAGTTTGCGCAGCGTGCGTAGAGATCTTAATTAAACATATGTATAGACCAGCAAGATGCATGTCAACATGCAGGTGACAGCCAGCACATGCAGCAGCTGGCTCTATGCATGCACACCAGATCCTGCTGTTTCGTGTGTTTCTATCTTCTATTGAGTGCTTTAGGAAGCGGAAAGCAGCGTGTGCACATGTCCCAGCAGATGGCAGCCTGCGCGTGCAGTCCTTGCAGCTGCTAGGCGCTTCAATGCGTCCAGCAACAACTCGTACAAGCGAACGTTCATCTTTCAGCCTGAGCGCCAACTGTAGGTCACGTTGAGCAGAGGCACAGTGTCACTTACGAGTTGGTTGAAGACTTTCTGTATAAGCGCACAGCTATGTAGCCCTGTGCTGTTCATACATGTAGTTGATGATTGAGTTGCTGCTGCCGCTCTTTAATTCTCTTACGCTTCTCTGCGCCAGTGCTGCTGATAGTGTAAAGTTACGCAACTGGTCACCACACAGGTGGTGCTCACAGCTCTACAGCTGTTTCATGAGAGTGTCACCTCCGCTGCTACATTCAGTGCTGGCAGCCCGCTGAGCTCAGTGACATGACGCCTCCGCTGCTACTGCATTGCATCTCTTGCGCTGCAGCTGGCATCGCCTCCAAGACCAGCAACAAGGGCCCGGCGGATGAGCCCGAGGCAGAGGCAGAGGTGCCGAGGTGCGTCGTCCCTCCGCTGGCAGGTGAGCGTATGGAGCAGTCAGCTGCCAGTGACGTAGAGCGGGCCAGCAAATCTGCCTCGTAGGAGCTACTCGAGATTCACAAAACGCAGATGAATGTGGATCCTTTTTTTTTCATTCAAGTTGGCTTGGCTTTGACGCATCTGATTCAGCAGCATGAGGGCGCCGACTTGAACTCTTAGTCTACCCCTCACCTCAATTTCAACCCTACCAGGTCCCTCTTTTAACTTCTGCTTGGAAGGTGGAGACCTTTCACCAAATGTGAGATGTGCCGCTGCTCTTATGCTTGTATCAGGCATGCGTGCATTCGTATTATCTGCCTCACACCCCTGCTGATGCCCCGCATGGGTATACAGGGCACTCAAACCGGAAACTTAATACAGTACGGAAGACCCGGTTTTGCAGTTCTCTGAGAGCCCCCTAGGGTCATTGAAGCATGACGCGGCAAGCCACGCAGGGCACCTCACATGTGCAGGGCACAGGAGGCTGATGGACCTGCTCACTTTGCGCGAAGCCGTCCTTGGCGATAAAAATGCAACGCATCAGTGGATGCAGGTTGAAGTTGTCATGACGTGGCTGTTGGAGCAGCCTGTCTGGCCGTTATGGCTGGCTGTGTGGATGGGGCCCCGCCATGAAGGGAACGAAAACAACGTACCAGTCTGGCTTCCCGACAACCCGCTTGCAGAGCAGTTTTACAATGCCAGTGATTCGGACTAGCAGGCTCAAGCAGCTGCAGCTTGAACTAGGACATGTCTGCTGCTTCAAGTTGCCCTGCACCCCACACCGCGTCCCTGAGGGCTTATGTGCCTTTGTAGCCTATGTAGGTCAGCAGATGGGTGATGTAGTAGTAGTTGGGGGACCAAGCCGTAGATCTATGTTATGTGGTTCAAAATCTAAGCGGAGAGTCATCGCCACCGCCCTAAATGTAAATACACCAGTCAATCTTCATGTCAACCTCAGCAAGCACTTTTGTTGTGGCTCTTACCCCAACCAACCAACAAGTGCGGTGCTTCCCTGCTGCTCTACTGTCCACCTGCACTGTGATGCCTGTTCGCATCATGTGCACATGACGTTGTGTTGATTTGTCAGTGCGGAGTTGCCATAGGACAGTAGCTGGCACAAATGCATGCGACAGCCACATGCACAAAGTTGCGCAGCCATGGCATGCACAAGCGATTTGAGTGTGACAAAATAAAATGCACCTGCGCGTTTGTACTATACACAACATGCAGCCGCAGCAGCATGTTGCTACGGCACTATATATCATTTTCTGCTGTGGACCGCTCTGCTGTGCTGCTGCCTGTGATGTGACAATCTAGTACGTATGGACTTGTATTTATAAAGGCCCAAGGGAGGCCGGGTTGCCTATGCAATCGAAAAGCTTGCGTCAACGCAGCAGCCTAGTCTGCGCTGTGCCCTAGGAGTTTGGATACCGGCGCCGCAACACAGCCCAGCATTCGCGCTCCACGTGTGTATGCCATGACGCGCTCCGCCAACTCCCGCGCCAGCGATATGCTCAGCTCAATGTGGATCTGACGCTTAGCTAACCCGGCCTTGCGTAACACATCTGCCTTCCCCCCCCCTGAGCACAGTGCTGAGTGCATTGCCAACTCCTTAACAAAAAGGCTTGTCTGCTTGCCCAGCCGTCCGTACGACTCCTGCACGAATGGCACAAAAGCCCAAGATGACGTCAAGGTGCCGGTGTGGTGCTTGACCTTCGCGTCCTCCCCCACCCCAGCAGCATAGCCGTCCGTGTTCGAGGCATTTGTTTTGCCTGTCAGGTACGAGCTCGCTGTGGGTGCGCGCACACTTGTGTCTAGCACTATTCCCTTGTTACGGTATGCACTGCTAAAGTGCAGACACCCTGGGTCAATGACTGTGTCCGCCCGATACCCCGGTACCTTGAAGACGCTAGCGTCCTCATTGCGGACAATAGAGACATGGTGCTGTCTCAAGATGCGCTGTAGGCACCGCTTTTGGGCAGTGTGTGTCGCGTTGTGCCCCCGTATGTGCTGGCTGGGGCAGCTGATCGCATGCGTGGAGGTGGGGCTCACGTCACTGCACCGCCATGGGCACACCTCGCCCTGTATGCCCCACCCGTCTATAAAGATCGCAACCATAATCATCGTGGCTGCTGCCATACTGGACATGGGCGCCGCACCCGGGCGGTCATTGGCAGCGGGTGGCAC
This sequence comes from Tribonema minus, assembly GCA_017506865.1. Taxonomy (NCBI): domain Eukaryota; class Xanthophyceae; order Tribonematales; family Tribonemataceae; genus Tribonema; species Tribonema minus. The sequence goes on from JAFCMP010000169.1 coordinate 118,815, forward strand.
GCTCATCCACGCCATTGCCCCGGACGCACGCTGGCTGCGCAGCTGCGCCAGGACCCGCGCGCTAGCCTGTTGGCGGCGGCGGCTGGTGTCACGCAAGTCACCAATAAGTGTAGCCTGCGTCGGCTTGCCCACGGCACCAGCCGAGGCAGCCTCTAGGTCCTCCACCAGGCAGTCCTCGTATTGACGTCGAAGAACATTTGAAAGGCCGGCTTGTAGTCCGTGCGTGAAGTGACCGCGCCGGCGGCGGGGCACTACCTTTCTGCAGATCTCGTCAGCATAGGCCTCCCAGTCGTCGTCGTCGTCCTCCTGCCCGCCGCTGCAGCTGCTTTCTTCCGCGCTAGTTTGTGTTTTAGCGGGCGTGGAAGAGGCAGCCGCGGCAGCGGCTTGAGGGCCAGGTACGGTCGCCGCCGCAGCGGCCGCCTCGGCGCCAGGCACAATGCCGTGGGTGTGTGGGGCTGGCTCAGTGGTCCCCGTCTCCGTGACGGCAGTTGCGGCGTAGATCGCTTGCACCGCAGTGGGGAGCGTCGACGCTGCGGCCGTTGTATCCGCTGCCCACCGTAGCAACGATGCTGGGAGCTGCTCGGCCACAGCTGTGCGTGATTTTTCGCCGCCATCAGCTGTCAGCGCTCGCGTAGAGCGTCGCACGGCCTCGATGATTGGCGGCAGTCCCTGGTCCTCGCGTATTGCGCATGAGTGCTGCGCGAACCAGGTGACTGCGCCGTGTTCGTCAGTGCCGAGCCTCAGGGCCCCTGCTGCCACAGTGGCATGAATTATTGCAGGCCGCAGTGTTGTGCATGCCTGGGCCGTGTATGCGGCTGGTGCCAGTAGCCCCAAAAGCGGCATGCCCAGACCGCCTCGTCGCTCCGGCAACCGTGACGCCCGCAGTGGCACTGCGATGTCCGTGAGTTCTGGCGGGCCCAAGCGCGGCAATACCAGCACGCTGCCACTGCTGGCTACCTCATTGTCACCAGCAGTGCAGGCGGCCAGCAGGTGTGACTTCATGACTGCCGCGGTAGCGCAGCCGTGCAGGTGCAGCATGCGTTCAAGCGTCCATGCACAGAACCCGTCAAATGCGTGCAGCCATGTCTCACTCAAAGCCGTGTCAACGACCCGAGCTAAGAAGCCCATGCGCTTTGTCAGTGACCTGCGCAGAATGAATTGTGCTGCCTGTAGGTGATGCCGCGCCATCCCAGCTAGCTGCCACGACAATCGCCATGTCCCTGCGTCAACAAGATGCTTGCTCATGGCAGCATGCACATAGGCTGGGTGCCCTACCGGTACCCCGACCGACGTAAAGCCCTGACTGGATTCTGGCATGGTGGCGTCCACAAACGGTATGTCAAGGGCGCGCAGGCGTGCTCTGGCCGCTTCATCAAACACTGTGCCGCGCATGGCAATGGCCAGCGACTTGTCTGGTCGAACGCGTAGGCCCCCTGCCGCAAGCCGACGGATCACCTCTGCCACCCCAGCGGCCGCTGCATCGTCGAAGTAGGCAGCTTGCAGCACGTTGAGGTCATCCAGGAAAGCGCAGTGCGGGGCTGGCGGTTCCGCTGTGCTGTGGCCGTAGGCCGGCATACTGCCGGGCGTCGCACTCACTCCATCAGGGTAGAAGAGTAGGAATGCCGCTGCCACTGCAAAGTACAGCGGCCCTAGAGGGTCCCCTTGCTGGCACCCTAGGTGGGAGCAGATAATGCGAGCTTCACCGTTCACCTCCACTCGCATCTCTGGGGCAGTGTCACCACAGTATACGGACTCAAAGTGCGGGAGCAGCTCCGGACAGAAGAGCATAAGTCCCCGCACAATGGCGGCGCGATCCACACTGTTAAATGCGTTCTCACAGTCCAGCTGGATTGTGGTGCCATACAGCTCGTGCCACACGCGCGCGCGCGCTGCCACATGCTCGACGCCAGACCGGTATCCTACGCCAAACTGCGACATGGAGGCCAGCAGCCCCGATATTTTGCCCTTGACACCCCGTGCCGCTGTGGACCCGAGGAGTCTGCGCCAGACACTGGAGCAGGCGATCGGACGCCGCTTCTGTCCTATGCCTGAGAGGGCCGCGGCGCGGAGAAGCCGTTGCGATTGCTCCGGCAGCAGTTCGGGCTCAACAAGCAGCGTCGTGAACACCTTGGCCAGGTGATGGGCGAATGCCGGTTCCATCACATCCGATTCTGAATCACCAGCTAGTCCTGGCGAGGCACTGCCCACGGGGCGGGTGGCTGCTTTCACTGGTGCACCAGGCCCAGCGGCCATCAAGAGGTGTTCATAGCGTAGGCCGTCCAGCCCTCCTGCCTTCCCCGCCCCTGCTGCGGACAAGGTCGACAGTATGTCTGTCGCCTCCACCTCGAGGCGCCGTCCGGCTGCGCTGGCAGCATCCTCAGGCCTATCGCTGCGATCATGCGCCTGACCCGATTCGAAGACGGGACTGCCGCTGCCAGCGGGCCCGGCGGTCGTTGCCACCCCTGCGCCGTGCAAGCAGTGCCGCCGGGCGTCGCGTACCAGGCCGCGCACTTGCTCCATTGGCGTATCGACTACCCCGGGCCGGGTGCCAGTTTCAGGGTGCTTTGCTGCCAGCACCTGTGCCGTGACCTCGTCTGCTGGGGCGCATGCTTCACGCGCCTCTAGTCGTGCGGCAGCCAGGCCTACCCCCCGTCGCTTGCCTGAGAGGGCAGCGCATGCTGTTTGCTGCCTGGAGTCAGCCTCCGTCCAGTCGGCATCGAAGTTCGTTTGTGCCGACGCCGTAGCTGCGTTGTTTGGTTTGGGGGCCCGCAGCGCCGCTGCTGCTGACAGCGTCTTTCTCAGTAGCTCCGCAAAGTCGCCAGACAGCAACGCTGCCAGCCGGGCCGCAGGCGGCATACCGGTTCCCTCCGGTTGCCTACCAAAGGCCATTGCTGCTAGCAGGTGCAGCAGCCTGTAGCCGCGCTGCACTAGAGTCTGAGAAACCTGATGAGCAAACGCCCCGGCACCATGGTGGAGGCGCACCCGTGCCGCCTCACGTGCACTGTCTGTGGCGTCCGCCAGTAGTCGTGTGGCGTGCTCCACTAGCCGTGCCCACTGGGTGCACTGCAGCTGAGTGCGGAAGGGGTTGGCAGTCGTGGTGAACCGTAGCAGCAGTAGATCCGCCTCATTGGTCTGGTCAAGTGCGTGGACGACCGAGGGCGTCGAGAGGTCCCAAGCCAGGGATGCTCGTGACTGGGGCTTTGAGGGCCTGCCACTGGTGGTGGTGGTCGGGGGGGGCGGTGACGCGGCATCGTCCGGCGGGTCCAAGTCCATGTCCGCCCATCCCACGGCCGTCCCGTGGGGGGGGCTGCTGTCCTGCAGCCTTAGGCTGTTAGACTGAGTGCGGCTGCCGGCGCTGCCAGGCGGTGCTGCAGCAGCTGCCGTTCGGCGCCGGCGTTGCGCGCCGGTTGCCGTGGCCGCCGGGCGTTTCTTGCTGGACTTTGAGTTGGCAGCGCCACTAGCCGGCACCGCCGGTGGCTTTGGAGGTGTCGCTGCGGCAGCCCCCGCCGCCGCGGCCGCGCCGTCGCTACCCGCACCCCCGCCCTCGGACTGGCCCGGGGGTACTGCCGGGCGTGCGCGCGTGGGGGCGCTTCCATTCCGTCGACACGTGTGGCATGGCGAGGTCAGCGCGCATTGCCTCTGCCCCGCGCTGGCTGACATATGGACCAGACCGCAGGCACCTGTGCATGCACTCAGCTTCCTTACCGCCCGTAGGAAGTCTTCTGCCGTGCAACCATACATGGTGCTCATCTCCTGCACACGCTTGGCATGGTGTGCCCCAGTGTTGCAGGTACTGCTGCCTGAAGGGGCACGGTCACCGGATGGGTCGTGATCAACCTGCTGCCGGATGCCCTTGGCGTATGCTGCCGCCAGATTTTGCTGACAGTGTGATGTGCTCGCCTCAGGGTTCAGCATCGACCTCGTGCAGCTACCACCGTTGAAGTGGGCCACTACCGGTGCCATGCGGCTCGCAGCTGACAGTTTGCCTCGCTGTTTGCTGTCCTCTTTCTGACCAAGCTGCCAAAATGCCAGTGTGCATAAAGGACACCTCAGTGGCTCAGGCTGCTGTGGCAACTGCAGCGCAGTACGGGGCTGTGTCCGACTCGGAGCCGTGATGTGGGTGCTGTTAGCTTGAGTGGTCGCCGACGCTGTCATAGTGGTTGGCAAGGGCGGAGCTGCCGCAGGGCGACAAGCAGTTCAAAGTGTCCCACATTTGTATATAGCCCAGGCGGCGTCCACAGCACATCCAGATGGCAGTCAGGCTGAGCTGGAGTTGCCGGTGCGAATACCGCTGGCAGCCCCATCAGTTGTGCCAGCACCAGCCCTGTTGATTTTTGCGTGCTGCCAGTGGCCTGAGGCTCGGCCTGCCACACCGTCACCGAGACCGCGTAGACCGCTGCAACAATGGCCCACACAGACAAACCGAGGGCCGTCCCCACACGCCCTCTTCCTGTAGGCGTTGCAGCAGGAGCGTGTGCCCGCTGTCCGCGCTGTCCGTTTCATTTGTGCCGTACTCGATTGCGAGGCAGCGAGCGCGTGTCCCGTACGTGTCGAATTGTTCACGTGTACACGCAGGTTGGGCTGCTGCATGCGCGGTCAGTTGACGCATCGATGACATGCTGGCCCCTTGTTTGCCCGCCCCTGCGTGACGTATGCCACCATCCCGTCCAGCAGTGCCTCTCGCATGGCAATCACCAGTGCTGGGGCCGGCAGTCCGTGCTCAACTGCGACGCTGTCTATGCCGTGTAGAGCTGTATGAATCAGGCAGTTGCCGTTGCCCACGTTGCTCACGGGGCGAAGCTCCCCACCACGTGCTAGCGTCGCTGTGTTTTCCCCAAGCGCCTGTTTGTGGAGTGCCTGCAGGCCCGTGTGCCAAGTGGAAAAACCATAGTTGGTGGCTTTTGCCAGCGCGTCTTGCTGCTCCTCCACGGTGACTGTATGGCACACGGTTGAGGGTATCCGGGTCGCCACCGTCACGGTGGTGACCTTCGCCGGCGGCCCGGATATTGGTGCTGAGGGGGCAGAGGCACCGCCCCTCGGCGGTGTGGTGGCTGGTGCCAGGGGTGCACGAGAATTGTCGCACTGGGCCTGTCGCTCCTGCGTCCGCCGTCTGTGTTTACCTCTGCGTCGACTGCGCTTTCCACTGGCAACCATAGCCGTGACAGGTGCTGTCTCGGTCATTGTTGCGTGGGTGCTGTTATCACCAGCCTGCGTTACGTCTGACTCACCACGTTTCCCGGCTGGCTGGCGAGGCGACGGCAACGACCGGTTCCCTAAGGAGAGTTGGTCAAACACGTTGCC